>JACCGJ010005622.1:7184-32898 GCA_013407085.1 Atriophallophorus winterbourni
TTTGCTCCGTTGGTTCCTGTCAAGCGGCGCAACAAGCCAATGTGGTTCACACCTGCGATGCGTCGGGTGATTAAATTCAGGGATCGTGCCTGCAAAAGCTATAAGACTTCACAGACACAACGGTCCTGGATACAGTATAATACAGTGAGGAATAAGGCTGTAGCTATGCAACGCAAAGCGAAACGTGAATTTGAAACACGGTTGACACGCAATATCAAGCAGTGCCCAAAGCGTTACTATAGCTATGCCCAATCTAAAGGCAAAACGCGCGAGTGGATCGGTAACCTGCAACAGGATAACGGACCCCATATAGTTTCAGATGTCGAAAAGGCTTTCGCGTTTCTCAAACACTTTCAGTCAGTCCAGAGAATTGACCGCCAAATAGACCCGCCTATCACACCAATCTCTGTAAAATCGGATGGCATTGCTGCACTCGAAGGACTATATTTCACTAATGAGGAGATTAGACTTCAGCTTGCAGCAACTAACCCACATAAGTCTGCAGGCCCAGACGGTATTCACCCCAAGTTTATTATAAACTTGGCGCCCGTACTAGCTGAGAGCGTGGGTCGTCTTTTTAACGCATCGCTGGTGCATGGATTTATTCCGAGTGATTTGAAGCTAGCCGATGTTATCCCGATACACAAAAGCGGCAGTCGTTCATCTGTCTGTAATTATAGACCGGTAAGCCTTACTGTCATTCTGTGTAAGATCTTAGAGAGGCTTATCAGATATCGGATCTGCAGGCACTTAGTTGAGTTTAAGTTGCTGGACTCTGCTCAACATGGTTTCCGTAAAGGAAAGTCGTGCCTAACAAACCTCTTGGGCTTTCTAAACGAGGTCACCAGAAAATTGGATAAGGGCCAACAGGTTGAGGTTTTCTACTTGGACTTCTGCAAGGCTTTCGACTCAGTGAACCATAGACTGCTCGCTACCAAACTAGGCTCTATGGGTATCGCTGGTCCTCTAAGGAACTGGATAGTAGGCTTCTTAAGCAACAGGTACTTTCGTGTCAGGGTGGGCAGTACGTACTCACCGAAAGTAAGGGTTACAAGTGGAGTTCCGCAGGGATCTGTACTCGGGCCGATACTTTTCCTTATCTTCATCGATGACTTGGCAGCGGCGATTAAGTGTCCCTGCTACATTTTTGCGGATGATGTCAAGTTTATTGGATCACCGAACGAACGTGATTTTATTGACGATATTGAAAAGGTTATCAAGTGGTCTGTTACATGGGATCTACCAGTTAACTTCTCAAAAGCTATCTCTTGTCGAAAGTCGGCAAGAAGCTGGCGGTAGCTGGCCCAGATGGTACACTTGTGATAATTGGGGTGCCGAGAGTACGCGACTTAGGTATAGAGATTTCTGCGGACTTCAAATGGGCTGATCAATGTGCAGCTGCTGCACATCGTGCTAGGAGCGCGCTGTTTCGCCTTCGATCAGTTTTATCCTGCAGGTCCCCGGAGGTTTTCATACCGATATACAAGGCTGTCGTTAGACCTCATCTCGAGTACTGCATTCAAGCTTGGTCACATTCATTCATTCATTCATTCAGTCCTCTCCATGCCGGGTGGCACATGAGGCGGAGACAACTTTACGCCAGTGGTTCCGGTCTGTCGCTGCTTCCGTTGCCGTCTGCACCGTGAATCCTTGTGCATGTGGTTCGCGTTCCAAAGTTCTGCACCAAGTTTCCTTGGGCCGTCCCCTTTTTCGTTTACCTTGCGGATGCCAGTGCATGGCTACCTTCCAATGCGAACTGGGATCCATCCTGCAGACATGACCGAACCACGGATCTGTTGTCTTCGTTTCCGTAGCAAGGCTTGAGGGTGTTCAGCGCCTCGCTACTTGTATGATCGGAGGGCAATCAGGTAGATCTTATGAGCAAAGACTATTAAGTCTAGGGCTCTTTTCACTGAAAAGAAGGCGGCTGCGTGGGGACCTGATAGAAACCTTCAAGTTTATGGCCGGTTTTAGTACTGTTCACCCAGGTGAAATGTATGTTCTCGCACCCAATGTGGGTACTCGAGGTCACCCTCCGAAACTGGCCAAACAACATGTCAGGTCTAATGCTCGTAAGCACTTCTTCAGTGAAAGAGTAGTAAGCTACTGGAACTGCCTACCTGAAGATGTCGTGAACTCTAACTCTGTAACGTGTTTCAAGAATAGAATTGATGCCGTATAGAGCTCATTATTCCCTGCATTCTGCCCCTAATTGAATAATGATATTGTATTTACCTGGTCTTTGAAATGCACTAATGTCTCCTCACCTTTGGTGAGGGGAGTTTTTGCTCTACATTCCAGGTAACCATCCTACCAGAAAAAATCTGTGAACCTATTTTGTTTGAAGTGCTGGGCGCTCTTTTTGGCATACTACCGGAAGAAATCTGGAAGCTCGATCGGCGACCTAGCCACTTATCGTCCTGTGCAACCTGAACCTGAACTTGAACTTGAACTTGACCTTCATAATCATGACAACCTTGGCGTCGATTTAATTTACGATCCCGAGATGGAAATTGTAAGTTGGCTTAATTTTTGCTGGAGGACAGTCCTCGTAATTCACATTTCCATTATTGATCTTTCAATGAAAAAAATCAATTATACGGGGCCCTTTTATACCTCAAAAATTTATGTTTATTTGTCAAAATGTTCTCCCAAATACAATTCCTATAAGTTGAGACTCGTTGATTTTGAAGGTTTCTGATGGATTAGAATAACTTCAATTGACTGTATATGATTAGAAATTTCAATTTATTCTATCTTTGTTATCATTTTCAAATTACATTATGATTAATAATGCAATATCTCCCTTTAAAATGTTAACGAGATTTTACAGAATTGATGTTTTATATTCAATTCATTTTTAATTTTTGTCTGCAGTAAATTGCTTTATCAATGTTAATTATTTTTTTCGTTTACATTTGGCTTCATCCAATATTTTGCTCAAATCATTAACTTCATCAACAATAAGTTGGCAAACGGCATGGAAATTGATGATTTTACTTTTAATATTGTATCCTGAAAAGTATTTATTGAAATTCTTTGAAATTTGCTGTGTTTTTTATACAAAGATGTATTATTCTTTTAAATTTTAAGTGATTTCATTGTAAAACAAAGGTTGGGTATGTAGTTTTATAAAACAATGTTTTTGCTCATCTGAGTGTGTGGACAATGAAAAACGTTTAGAACGAATACAAATTGTTTTAAATTATTTTCAGAGTGTATAGGGTGCAATAAGATGCAAAAGAGATAAGTCAACCGTGTTTGGGTATTTGTGCATGCGAGTAAAATATTCTTGCAAGGGTTTGTGTTAGAAAAAGAACACTTACAAACAACATAGGTCACACATTAAGAGAAATACACTGTTTAAAACACTTTTTGCACTGCTTGGCAACGTTTATCTATGCTCGCTCATTTCATCTTTTTATCTCAAATTTTACTTAAAAATTTGCGAAAGCAATACGTACACCGCGACTGAAATTCAACATTTGAGGAAAATTATTCTGAAGTTTTACATACAGTGTATTATACAAAATAATGAGACAAAACTATACTAAAAATAAGTGAAATCCTTTTGTCTAGGGACGAAAATCAGACAATGTTTAGCTTTTCAGCAATTACCTGAGTCATACAACTGGCCCCCATGACCCCGTCTTTGCGCGCGCTCATGGCGCCGAATAGTTGGTCAGTTTTTTTAATTTCTTCATCAGTCATTTTGCAAAGCCCAATGATTAGCTTACCTGCTGTTTTGGCTGATTCTGCAAGATTTATCAATGCAGTGCCCATTCTTTTTGTTACATAGTTCACACACTCGATTTTCTCAACACGAGTATCGCCATAGCATGCAGAAGCGCAGACGGCAGCGTGGGATTTGGCATCTCCATCTCCCAGCATGCTGGTGTACCTCAGCTGGTGTTTCTCCAGTTAGCAGCCAAAAAGGGTCACCGCAG
This sequence comes from Atriophallophorus winterbourni, assembly GCA_013407085.1. Classification (NCBI taxonomy): domain Eukaryota; kingdom Metazoa; phylum Platyhelminthes; class Trematoda; order Plagiorchiida; family Microphallidae; genus Atriophallophorus; species Atriophallophorus winterbourni. The sequence goes on from JACCGJ010005622.1 coordinate 11,132, forward strand.
CATTAGTCTCCATGGCAGCACTGCTGCGTTGAATGTTTTTTGGCAGTTTAACTAATGTTTGCAACACCATTAATCATATTCCGGGTCGTCGATCTTGGGGCCTATTTCGCATTCTTTTCTAACGTTGCTGAAAACGAAAAATTCCAGCACTAATCCAGTGTAAATTTCAATCACAGTTGCTATGCCATTGTGAGAGCATCTGCCTCTACTATGCCAGATGCCATCAAATGAGACAGAGACGGACAGCACTCCGTTTTCGTCGTGGACAGTTATGCCTGCTTCAGTGTATGCCGTCCTCACAACAGCTGCAGCTCCTCGTAAATGGGCATCCGCAGCTCGGTTTGATCCCAAGGACAGAGTCTTTTCATATTGTTTCCTGGTCTTGTTGTGCATTGGTGGGGGGCTTCGGGTCGCATCACGCGGTGATCACGCGACAAGCAAAACAATCCCATCACTCGGAATGGAAAGCCGAACCTGTGGGCCAATAAGAATGCGTTTCCGCATGATAAATGCTCTCGCTTTTTGAGCCAATTGTTCCTTTCCAAATGAAAGTTTCCACGTGAAAAATAGGTTACGTTAAAAGCCGTTTCTTGACCGTTCAATCCGTATACAACACGACGAGTGTTCGTTGCGAAACTGCCCGTAATCATAGGTTAAAAGTCGATGTTTTACGGGCCATCTGGCGACTTAGGAAAAAATTTTTCAAACAAGTCCTTCAAAAACTTCGTTATTTTTTATAGAAATAAGTATTTTCAGTCAACGTAATTCATGGTACCGAATAAAATAGACATCGAAGTATCATTTTCTGAAAAAACTCAAAACAAATTTTTTGAAAAAATGCGATACTATCATCAAAATTATCATTGGACTTTTTGTAATTATCCAGGCTCTACTACACATGTATAGCAATAAATTTATGCTTGAAAAATGAAGTATGACGGGATCTAACAAGATTCGGTTGTATTTGAATGAAGTATACCTATACGTGTTAAGAGATCCACGTTTTTTCACATGCACACGTCCATCAATTAACCTACATTTTTAGAGCTAAATCAACTGGACAGAATACATGCACATTTTATGATCTGTGTCAGAGAAAGCGTCTGTCATTATTAAGTTTTGCAACATTGTGCTCATTATTTTCTGATACCGTTACTCAGCATATTTTTGAGACAGTTTAGCCCCGATTTAAATCAAATGTACTTGTTTGGTTTGCATTAAATGTTAAGGTTTAAGAGCCTGAGCAATATGTTTTAAGTCATTTAATTTTGTCTCAAAAAATGCATTCTAGATAACATTTTATCTGTTTTGATAGATACCTTCTGAAGCAATGTGAATAGAACAATCAAATTATTTTCTATTGAAAAATAATCACAAGTGATTATATTGCCTAATTTTTCAAATTAATTCTTGCGTAGCGATATGTAATTAGGCTGATAACGAAATTCTTTTGAAGTACACACCTTGTTATGGACCGTCAGTTTTCATCACAGACGAAACTAGCTTCTGTGCAGTTAGATAACAAATGTCCTACAGGCAAATGTGATATCATATTAAATCTAGGAACCTTATTTGTATTGTCAACAATAAAAATGATATTTGTTGTTATTATTTGGACACTGATTTTCAAATAGCAATTAAAGAAATCATTGGACTTTCGTAGATTAATTTCATCTAATTTTTTTAAAAAAGACGTAAATGCGTGTTTCAATCTTTTAACTAAATATAACAATCGCAAACGATTTTAGATGACATTATTAAAACTACCTCATTGGTGTCTAGATTGCAGTCTTATTTTGATACAACATAATTCGGTCTTTTAAAACCTCTAGTTCTGTTAGGATATTTCTTCACCAATAACCTCTTAAACAAATAAGCCACGTCGCTGATAGCTCCTTGTACCGCTTTTGCGACAAAAAATTATTTGAAATCGATCGCTTTTTGTGTGAGGCTTGGCTCTCCAAAATACTTTGAAAAAATTCTAATTGAAGCTGAATATCGTCATGCTTTACAACGCTTCCGTTAATTGGACGCCTAGACATATCTGACTCAGTTGCTGCTTGAACATCAATGCTCACTAGATTAAACATTGTTTGTTAACTTGAGTTTTTTCTTAAAAATGGGTTTCCGTGGAATATCTGGAATTAATAGATAAATTGGATTAGGTCTTGCTTTGAGCACGCATGTTGCGTTGCAAATATTCTTCAAGCACAAACGATGGAAGATAATTTTCGAAAAAGGTATACATTGATAAAACTATGGGTAGCTGACGTTTATTTTTTAGTCAGTTAATTCATCCGCAGAGAGTTTGCCTAACTAACGCAAGCACTGGTATAGGTAGCGTTAAAAGGATAATGTTTGATACAAGTTAACTAATCTACTGCATTCATTGATTACTTGCGTTTAAAATAATGTAATTCATGCAAAAGCGCTTGTCATTGACACTACGAGTTGGGAAGAACTTGCTCTTGACCGTTCATTGTGTTGAGCGTCGTCTGCAAGCTGGGGAGGAGCAAATACAGCTCTGGGCTGCTGAACGCAGATCACGCCGCCGGCGTGCAAATGACGTCCAACGACCCAGTTCTTGCTGTTATTGCAAGCGCTGCGGTATATATCGTTTTTCCTGAACAGAACTGTTCGGTCATTCGAAAATCTGTAGAACATGACAATTCATGCGAATGTGATGTACATCCATGGTCGATATCAACCGAAGGAGGCCAACAACAATTCATGGGTAATCATCATCCAGTGCTTTACTAATTCGTAGATCTACAATAAACTACAGAACCATAACTGTACCAAGCCATAAGGATATGATCTTTCATTACTGTCATTTGAGAAGGTTATATGGCTATGTTTTATAAAATTTTCATGATTTATGCTGCTAAATTTGTAAAATACTGAATTTCCAATTCCTACAAACGATCCCTGAAGCAAAATTGCTAATCTTATAAGAATTCTCATGCATCGGTCTCGTTTTAGTGTATACCAGATTACTGACTAATATCATGACCAACATTGTATGCCGTAAAGTGGAGTGACGAAAATGGGGTACCGACAGTTGCTCCTTGACAATTGCTCCTTGACAAATTACTCCTCGAAAAGTTGCTCCTTGGACATTTGCTCCTTGACTAATTGCTCCTTGTACAAGTGAACTGAGTTCACTTGAACTCAGTTCCACAGAGATGGAGTCGCCCGGAACAGTGGTCTTTTCGCTTTCGTGCCCCCATGTTTCCCATCGAACTGTGGAACCAATACGAACGCACCATGTCAGACATGCCAGGAACCAACAACAGTATCGAGGGCTGGCACAACAGAATGCAGTCTCTTGTGGGAGCGTTCTTCCCTCATATGTTCAGATTCATTGACAGCATCAAAAAAGAACAGATGTTAAACAAAAACACAATAACTCAGCTGTTGAGTGGTCAGCACCCACCACCAAAAAGGAAGAAACACATCAAACTGGCAGAAAGAATTAAAAGAGTTGTCGAAGGTCAGCAGGGTCGGGAAACCGTTAGTGTACTGAAGAGCATTGCCTTTTGCTACAATTTGTAGGCTTCTGTTGCAGAGGAAGAAGAAGAAGACAATCAAGACAGTAGTTTGGAAGATGTTTTATAACAGTGATATTTTTTGTATGCAGTTATCAGACATGAGACCAGGATTTTGTGAAAAACACTGAAAAACACATGGCTTAGTTATTGTTATTGTTATAACAGTGATCTATAGTATTTTAATCAGTTTTTATTGAAATGTCAAAGAAGAAAAATGCTTGTCTTAACTTGTATGAATTATTTTCGTCGCAATGTTAACCAATCTGATCGTGATCTAAAAGTCATGGAGCAATTGGGCAAGGAGTAAATATACCAAGGAGCTATTGTCAAGGAGCTATTGTCGCGGAGTAATTGTCGGGAGCAATTGTCAAGGAGCAACTGTTGTGGAACTGACGAAAATAGCTTGCCAGAATGCATGGTGGTGAAAGCCACGTGCAAATGTCATTGTGTTCGTTGAATGCCTATTTGATTGAATGCGTTTTTATTTGAAGTGTAAGCACCTCATCTCAATTTGTTTGCGTCTATTTTTCTAAAGATTCCTTCGCTATATTTCCTACATTTCTTCATCTGTTAGGATTAGTTGTATGGTAGTTAAGCATACGGTGCATGCAACCGGTGTAATACTGTCTCTGATGATGATTATCATGATCATGATCATGCTTCACCGATTGAGCCGAGAGCGAGAAGGAGAATAAGTTTGATGACTGAGAAATGTTGACTTCCATATGATTTATTTATAGCCAAGTTTGGTAATATTGCTATATTTCTGTCTCTTCTTCATTCAGCTACCGTTGTTTACATATTTGCATTTATTACTACTACGGCATTCATAGCCACATTATCTAATTGATATTCAAACGCGAAAGTTATCGTTGGTATGAAAAGCGCTTAGCGTTTGCTTCTCTTATGAATTCATACTTCAAACTCCATGCCTCTGGTTTGAATAATCTTTATAATGTTGAATACATACATCTAGGATTTATCCAAATAGGATTAAAAGTGTTCTCAATAATATTTTAATTTTACCACTTTCAATTGTTTTCATTTAAATTCAAGAAAGAAGCTAATTCCTCACTACAAACGGATGGGTCTGGAGCCTCCTCGGCTGTATCTACCAAAGCTGTAGAGCCCGAACTCAAAACCGCAGTCACCGCACCAAGTAATCTTTTCGGGGAACAGTCAACCCGCGTCCAATCGCCCCGTGTTTCCACTATTCCGAATCACTTTGAGAAGCCAGTCGAAGAGGAGCAGACACCACGCAGATTCATTGCGGAAGATCCCTCTTACAATGCACCCAGCGTGGCTCCGTTATCCGATTTATGCCTGCAACAACTAATCGACTCGTTTGCATGTAAGCTCAGCACAACATTACGGCTCAGGCCGCTTAAACGCCTGTTTTTAAAACTTTGCAGCATCTATGGAAAATGTTATATTCTGACATGCGGTTTTTCATCTACAAAGCATGTCGTGCATGTCAACGAATGCTGCCCATCCTTTTATCGTGTACGTCAGACGATAGCAACAGCATGTTCATTTCTCGTTTGCAGAAGAGAGAAAGGCATTCGCAATTAGTATGCATCTATTTATAACACTCGCAAACACTATCGATCGTCATTAAAATATTTTATCGAGTTTTGATGACTGATAAGTGTTTTGGTCCTCTATCTGTCATCGAACATAAGATATGAGTGCTGCGGATACCATTTCTTGATATGGAGCTAATAATGCACCCGGATATGCTTCCCACGATATTTCCCAACCGACTATTGAGAGAGAAGACCAAGGCTTCAGATAAGTTCGTATAGCAGCTCACTTCCAATAATAACAAACATGGTTTACTCATCCATATATATAGGCTTAGAATGTAAAAGGGAATAACCTTGGAAAATAGCACATTAAAACCCCGTCAAGGACTCGATGAACCAATGAGAATTATGGGCGAAAATTTGCGACAATGATCAAATTATAAACATGTAATGATCAAATTATAAACATGGTTTTCGCGCCAAATAATTCAAATCAATGTTGACATATTGTTATAATAGAGTCGTAATATCTTTAAAGATATTGAGTTTTTAGGGAAAATAAACGTCTTTTCCCATTAGTCCTTTATCTGTCATCGAACATAAGATATGAGTGGCAAGGATACCATTTCAGAAGTTTTCAAGCAACTGACGAAGGTTTATTTGCTGAAGCACATAGGATCGGTGCTTAACCTCGATGCAATTTGCGTGTGGTGGAAAATTTGTTCTTTATGTATGTAACAACCATATCATTCAAGCTTATACTTGTTTACCATTTATCCACTGTTTCAAGGCTCACGGAACCTAATCTTACTGTCTCCACCTGATGACGGCAAACAGCCAGAAACAGGTAGTGGAGTGTAATTTCAGGGGGATGTGAGCAACACATCACTTATATATAAAGTTGTTCACGACGTTCCATATTGATGAAACTTAACTCGAGTTTCGCTCTTATTAGAGCTCATTAGCAGCGCATATCCTCTGCCACGGGTGGGATGTGAATCCCCGACCATCACAAATGTAGTGTCATGTATTAAAACCTGAACTACCGTTCATCGTTTATCCAGATTGGCACATTTGAGTAGCTTAATCGTTCCGACCAGTCGTAAAGGTTCCAGCAACGTCTATGGTGGCGGCCCAACCAGATTTTCTTATCATGTCAAGTCATCCCCATCGTGCAGAGTGAGCAAGCAAACCAATTAAAACTGACGGACATGGCCGTTGCATGTGTTTCGAAGAGGTTTATCTTCGTTTGCGACTACTCATCAGTATCAGAAATATAAGCCAAATTAATCACCAGCACGAAAGCGCCCTGAGATGTGAAGTCGCACACTGCATGATTTTAAGCTATGGTTGTTAATTTTTGAAGATTATCGGTACCCATTTTATGTCTACATGTGGTAGATGTTTTAATGTTTAACTCACCATTCAAAATGTGTTAACGCTGTGTTGATCAAACTGCAAATCACTAGGAAGGCTAAATTATTAAACTTTGCACCACTGCAATTCCATCAATAATTCCGCAGACACGATCCTCGTTCTGGCTTAACTTGTGTTCCACGTATCATTTTTAAATATTATTTTAATTGTGGTGAGATGAGATGGATTTGCGTGAAGTATAATTCAAACTAATGACTGGAATTGTTCTTCTACAGTTACATATCCACCGTGAGTTTATGATTACGTCTCTTTAAAGCATAAACTACCAAATATTCTATATATCTCTCAGCAATGGTGTAATAAATTATCAAATACCTCTATCATACGCGGAGTACACATGGTTATTTTCACCTGAACCTTTAAGTTATGCTTCCTGGTTAACACACTTTGAGCAGAAATATTCATTTGCATGCATTTCCATCACACTCCACGACCGGTTTCGTGCTGTTTGCACTCATCAGGTAGGGACAGTAAGATCAGGATCCGCAGGCGCTTGAAACAGTGGAGGAATGGTAAACACGGAGCGCTTGTATGCCACTGTTGGGTAAGGTTGGTATGACCAACCTGTTCAATCACATGTGTCCAAACACATGTTTAATGGGGTTAACCCATAACCATGTACCGAAATATTCATTTGCATGCATTTTCATCACACACACACCCAACGACCGAGCAGTTTTTTCTTGTCCATGTTTTTTAAGGAATAGCGGTGAAGTTCCTGACGCCTTGAAACAGTGGCGAAATCGTAAAAGCTCAAACTCTGCTGTGATCGAAAATGGTTAACCCCATCGAAACGGTGTTCTAACTCTCGATTTGATTTATCATTTCTCCGGCGTTTCAGTGAATGCATGCTAAAAATGCATGTGCACAAATCGCTTTTGTTATAACAACAGAAAATGTCAATCCACGTCAAAGGTTACTTATTTTGAGCACAGAGAATCTATTCAGTCATTAAGGTTAATAATATCAGCTAGTTACTCGAAAATTATTTTTTCGGGACTGGTATCTAATTGTTTGAATTTTCGGTTTATGGCAATCATTCACATCAACCTCGAGCTCTACTATTGATTTGCTTACATACGTGGTTTTAAAAATTGGATTTAGTTTTCGAACTTAACGGCAAATCGTTATCTTTTGTACTTTTCACAAGCTGTTTTTCCATATTGATAAAACATTTGCGGTTTTTATGCATTCCTATATTTTGAATCTATGGTTATTGTAAATTATTTGCTTTTTGAACCATTAAAACTTTGAACTTTGAATTACTCTGACTTGGAATTACCGGTTAAGTTTCCCATACAACGTTCTATCTAATTGGGAAATTCGCCCGTTTTGAATTGAGCATAACTGCCAGCTGACATTCAAGACGTTATGGTAGATTTCTAGGCAAAAGTTGCTAATCTTATTTGCTTTCGGTGGACGGTTAACATTCACACAATACAAAATTTCTCAATGATTAGTAAGTTTCCGTTAAGCGATTCAGATTTGGTTTTACAGACCCCATCATGGTGCGTTCTTTATAACTGACTGCAGTGTCACCGTTCCAACAGGTGACTCCAACACAACTCGCCTTTAGAAGCAGTGCTTGTTGCTAATTACTCAAATTAAACAGTGTCAAATGGCCGGATAAAGCAATCGGAAATATAACCGAGACATCATTTCATAGTGCTAAACGTTAGAAAATTCATTAATTTTATTGCTCCTTTTAACTGAAACCTGAATATTCGCACTGGACTCCGGTAGTGAGCTGCATGCTGAAACACACTGGAGTCTCACTGCCATTTCCTGTTCTTTTTTCCCTCATATCTGTCAAGGCCTGGGCAACCTGACAGTATCTTAGTCCAAATGCAGTCCTTGACTGTGCGGCACTTTGCCTGGATCAGGCTTGTGCTTTCATACCATACAATGCCATACTGGCATTATGTTGCCTACATTGTGGTATCGATAATCCAATGAAAAGAAATAAAACAAACGATTTATGCATATTGACGCCTTTCAATTCGTTGATGATCGCTCACCCAATTTGATTGATACAGCGTTAATCCTCTTCTTGTGCCGTGAATTATTTTGCAGACAACTCAAGGCCTCTAAATTGCTTGGATGAAAAACAACGCGAGAAACTAATTGCCGCATTACAACCAGATCTACCGTTCAAAGTAACCGCCAACGTCATCGAGGACGGTCCGTTTTGGGCTCGTTGTTGTCACGACCGATGGAAGGTTGTTGACAAATCTCGTCATGGCGATTCTTGGAAGCGTGCGTTCTTTGAACGTCTTCTCGAGGAGACGATAGAAACATTTATTCCTGGTCATACGTATATGCCTCGGTTGACAGAATGCGTGCAATTCGCTGCGCCTTATGTAAAATCACTCCAGGTCAAACAACTTTTACCGCCGATGAATAAAGACACAAGGGGAGCCAGCTCTGTGAGTTTTATCTTTTCTATCATTCTTTGCTTCAGACACGGTAATGCCACATTCCTGTAAGCAAATTTATTTAATATTCACAGAATGAAGATACCTCGTCGGAATCTGACTCTGACCTCGAATCAGAACGCGCAACATTCGATCATCTCGATCTCGCTCCAATCATATCAAAATTACCGCACTTGGAAGAACTTTCCGTATCGTATACTGTGAAAAACTGTGGAATGAACTTCGACTGGTCAATCTTTCAGTTTACCGCCCACGATTGTTTGAATTTGGCAAGAGCAATACAACTGCACACAGGATTAAAAGTGTTGCATTTGACAAGGTTGTCATTCTAGTGAATCTGTATAAATCAATTGCCATTTTTTCGGGAGATGCTCTGAGTAACGAAAGATAAATTTAATCAATTTATACATTAGACTTCATTAAAGGAACCTATTAAAGCAAAATTCGTTGTGTAAACTTCAGCCTATGGATCGTTTAAAGTGCGTTGTAGTCCAAACTCGTTCCTTGTTAAAATATTCATTGCGTTTTTGACCAACACGACGATAACAATCGCTTCAATGCTAACCAGCTTCACCAAAGTTTATTAAGTTTGTGATCAGATATCGTCGTGGTTATTTGCACTTCAGGATATGTCCAGAAACCGTGTTCATTTGTGGTCTTGCACTAAGCATCTTCTTGAAGTGCTTGCTTAACCTTGTACGTTGTCAAGTGGTGTGACTAGGAAAGCTAGTTATGATGCATGGCGGTGAAAACCGAAAGAAAGCCGTCGTGCTGATATGATTCTACTCGTTCACGAAACTTGATTGAATGCATGTTCCATTCGAGGTGTATGCACCTAAACCCAATTTGTTTGGACTTACTTTTCTATAAAATCCGCAGCTATTTAAGTCGCAACGTTTCCCATCTTGTAGGATTTAACGTTTTCATAGATGTACAGCAGTTAAGTATTCGGTGAACGTTACCGGTGAAATGAAATCCATGCTGAGTTTCACCAAAGAACTATACAACGCATGAGAAATTCAATAGGTTTAGCGTTACTTAAGTGCATCACGATGAATTACACACATAAATTAATTATATGCTGATTAATTGCCCCACGGCTGAAGTCAATTAGCGTTCGTATTGATTGTTATTTCTATCTGATTTTCGAGCGATTTGGTACCAACCGCATGCTTTCCAACCCTCGCTACAATAGACCCGTTCCACCAAATTAGCCGAAGTTCATATCGTTCAATAGCGGATAATGTCCGTGTTCTCAGACCGGTTATCATTCGAACAGTTCTGTTTGCAATTTTCAGTAACCTGAATTCTCGTTGACACGTCATGTTGGTCATCGGTCTGTTTTGCGCTTCTCGCTCGTGTTTTGCTCGAGAACAAGTAATTAGCACACTTAACGGTCTGCAAAATTTGATGAAGTTAATTTCCTGTTCGTTCCAAGCAACAAATCCATCACAACTATCCTTCAGGTTTTAAACTCTTCAAAAATTTTGTAGCTATGTGATTTTCAATTATTCATAATATATTCTAAATTATTTGATTCAATCTGAAAAACTTCATAATTTTCCTAAAAGTTTTCTGAGCAGCATAAATTTGATTACTAAAAGGTAGTACGAAGCCATACCGAATTTTCATTTGTTGTCGAATTTTTATTCGTTCAAATCAAATGAATCTAATTTGACGGATATGTTCCCTAGCCCGCATATTCTAAAATATGTTACTTTCAAATATTCATCGCTTAGCGTATCCATCTCACATTGCAAGAATCTTGTTTACCCGTTTTCAACTCTTGTAGCTCGCACCTTCCTTACTTTGGTGTATACTGTTTCCTTCTCTCAAATATGTTTATGTCTGTTCTACAGATTTGGTTTTTGCCGAGTGCATGGTAGGTTACCGTGTCAAGCTCTAAGGAAGCTGGAAGTGTGAAAAGATAATGCCGGCTTAAAAATTTAGGCTGTTCGTAATTGTCGCCCTAACATATTTCGTGTATCGCGGGGGTAGAAAACTCAAGCCGGTTCCTTATCCCGCTGGTTGCCACATCATTTCCTTCAACTAATTTTAATATCAAGAAGCAAGCGTAATCACATGAAACCCATTTGACAAATACACCACTTCGTCCTACAGGAGTCGGGTCGATTCCGAACGCTGCCGCGTTCTGTGCACACACATTCTCAACCATCCGAACCTGGAACACCTTGATCTGTCGCACAATTTCATCGGAAATCGAGGCGCGCGTGCTTTAAGCAAGTTATTGGGAAAAGATGGCAAGTTAAGCACATTGAATTTGGCGAACAATCGATTACAAGCTAGCGGTGCACTGGCGCTGGCCCATGCACTGGCCAGAAAATATTGTCCCCTGGTACGACTGAACCTTCGGCTTAATCGTATCAGAGAGGACGGTGCGATCGCGATTTCCAAGGTAATTTCCATGTTTAAATTTTCCGCCAATTTCGTGACCCAATATTTGATTGGATGCTGCTGCATTTAAACAAATTATTTTCGTCAAACCATTATGTTATTGTTTGAAGCATGGGCGTATGCGTGCCCCATTGCTGAGCGCATAACTTCACCAAAATGAATGTAGTATTGCATTTTTAAAAAAGTAATTAAGTAAACTCTGTGACGAAATTCAACTAAAACAGAAGGCATTCAAACTGAACTTGGGTTTCCATAAAGATTCTAGATTTATTAATTTAGAGCTTATTCACAAACAGGAATCAGGATTTCATACATATTTGCAAAAGTTTACTACCGTAATCTTAACGCATTGTTTTGATTTAACAACTGTGAATTTGAATGCCGGTTAAAGCTAGCCGGCTAGAATTACCCTTAAATGCGTTTTATTTGTGACGTTCAGTTACGTAACATGTAGCAGTGTATGCGTTATTTAAAATAGGTTACTTTCATTGAGAATCATATAAACGTTTCCCTTGATTCTTAAGCTTACTTACAATTAACCGCCATGACATTATCCGGCACTTTACAATGGAGACCATAATCAATTTGCCTCAATTCCTGTGTTTTTTACGTAAAGCGTTGGCTAACATGTTTACTGTGCATCTTCAAAACATTTTAATTTAAATGGATTGTTCTTTGTTTCCTCTAAGCGAATTGATTATTTTCACCAGAGGAAATTTGATCTTTTTTGTCAATTTTGATGCATAGTCATGCATATCTGAAGGCTTATTTTCCACACTGCCATTGCAAGTTCCTTCAACGGGCCACTCGTTTGAAGTATTCGTAATTGCCGTTTAGCGTATTCATGTGAATTGCAATCCAAAGACCTTCCAAATTATGTATTTGAAAGTAATTCAAAGATTTAATGGTCCAAAAAGCAAATAATTTACAGTAACCATAGCTTAAAAATATAGGGAATGCATAAAAACAGCAAAGATGTTTTATCAATACGAAAAGTCAGCTTATGTATTCAGATAAGAGGTTTATTTCGTAATCATATGCTTGTAAAGTTCAGCCTTGAACATGTTCAGGCTTGATGCGCAAAAGATATGTGGGGGCAGAGTTCACACTTTCGCACATTCGGACAGCAAATAAGAACCTTCAGCAATTTGATCTAGAATGTGGAATAATTAACTTGTAGCCGTGAGATCTGCTACCACGTGCTTCTTGCCGATGAAAAAGGTCTTCCACGGTATGCAGAATGTTGAACAGCAGGATTAAGTCACCCATGACATGAGGGTACGAAAAATCAATCAGGTTCAGAGTTCCATTTCTCTCCACGTATGACCTGTTGTATTGTGCGATCACCAGTTTTGTAGCGCGTTGGTATACGCGTTGCAGCAAGGTCGTGTCCTTTTGTAATCGTGGGGACCATGCTTGAACAGCGTACTCCATTGTTGGCCGGATATAGGTGTTAATTATCCATGGAAGTGCTTGCTTTGTGATACTACCGAAGATCCTTTTGAATAGTGCTAATTTTGGCAAGACTTTTGTATACCACATAACACTGCCGTGAAGACTACAAGTTACTGCCAATCAGCACACCGTAACACATGAAAGTTACTGAGATCTCAGAGAGTATATGAATTCGAAGGATTTACCGACGTTTATTATTTCACATTTATGGATGTTGAATGTTAGGTATTTGCATAAGGACCACGTATGAAGTGCTTATAGATCCTTTTGCATAATTTGGCATTCTTCTATGGTTCGTATGCTAGTCTAAACTTTGATGTCAACCGCCAATAAAATTATTTTGCTGCGTACGAATTCAGATATATCGTACATGTACACTAGGAAGAGTATTGGCCCCAAGACTGAGTCTTGAGTTACTCCACTTGTTACTTTTACTGGGCTGGATTGTGCCCCAACAACTCTAACCCCGATGACTCTACCAGTCAAGTAATCCTGTTTCCAGGCCAATAATATCCTGGCCACCCCGAGCTGCCCCATTTTCTGTAGCAGTATGCTGTGGTTACCACGCTCAAACGCTTTAGACATGGATAAGGTAACCATTATCCACGCATCGAGTCCAGTTATCAAGAGTTATGAGTAGATTGATCAGTCAGGCGTGTTTTGTCATAAATCCGTGCTGTGCGATAGAAAGAAACTTATTTTGTTCTAAATGTTTGATAAGGTACAGACGTTTAGATACCACTAGCAACAATGTGACTGGTCTGTAGTTATAAAAATCGGATCGGTTCCCTCCTTTGTATATCGGAGTGATTAATTCACTTTTCCAGTCAGTAGGAACCTTGCTACAACTCAGTGACAAGTTGAAGAAATCAGAGTCGTGAGAATAGCGCCGCATGGGCGCATTTTATAGTAGGAAATGTGTTTTGTATTTAACCCGGGTATCCACACCAGGACACTGTCGGGGTCCACACTGATTTCATGTATTGTGTTAATTTGTGATCTGAATGTAGGCGGCTTCGAAGGCACTGGATGTATTTCCAGTCGCATTAAGTAAAGCGAAAACACCAGGCTGTACCCAGGTTTTACTGTTCATGATCTGGAAGAAAAGCTCCGGATTTCGTTCAATTTTATCCATCATATCTATCCTCTTGGACAAGTTCAGTAACCTGGTTCCTCGACAAACGGTAGGATTGCCAGAATTCAGTGTGTGACTTCTCCACGCAAAGTTTCTCACCTTTATCGATTTCCCGGATCACAAATTTAATCCTTTTTCAGTTTATTTGAAACATATTTAGAGTATAGTTCTATTTTCGGTAAATTTTCTGAAGTATCAATGACCAGCATTGTTGGACATCAGTGTTAATCTGTGCCCAGTCGGTGACTTCTTGAAGCGCCATTGATAATGCAACCGTATCGATTTTCCCACAGGGACTCTTATGCATCACTACATATTGAAGGATTTTGAGAAACGGGATCGCCATTCTCTAGACGCGATTGAGTCACTTCATCGTGAATGAATTTAAAATTAATCATTGACCACATTTTTTATAAATGGAAAAGTTTAATTTGTTGCATAAAATTACCCCGAGTTCTATTGTGCTTTCAAGAGTCTCTTACGGAACACCAACTTGAGAGAACTGAATCTCGCCGCCAACGACTTGACCGAGGTCGCAGCAGACTTCTTTGTTCACGTGCTCAGCCAGAATAACACGCTGACGCATTTAGACCTCTCGAATAATCAAATTGGATTGGTAAGTTTGCTCGAGTAGTCCATCGGAATAATGAGTAATATCCAATGCAATTGATTGTTTGAGTTAATCATGAGCAATACTATTTTATGCGTGTATTTCTCTAATAAAGGTTTCCTTCGATTATGCCGAACTTTTAGTTGCTCTGCTTCACACATTTACACTGAAATCTACTTTGAATTTGAGGAAGAAATTTTGAAATTGGCAATCGATTGGAATATGTTTGCAACCGATCGTGTTTTGTACAACGCCAATTGATGACAGTAAAATACTCATCCGAAAAATCGGAGAAACATTTGCGGTATACAATTTGTATGCCGTATGTAAAATGCACATAACATTATAATAAAGGGAAAACTATCCGTATAATTCTGATGCATCTCAGGAATAAGACACCTTTATCTAGCGTTACGAACAGCATCTACAGAATCAACTGTAAGGACTGTTTGGGTGTTTACATAGGGCAGACTTCCATGGAAATTCACACTAGAATCGAAGAACACCGAATGCCTGTCCAGAGACAGCCCCGGGATGCGAGGGAATATCAATCCCTTATTCGTGATTCCACCTTGGCGGAGCACGTTTCAGATACGTGCCACAACGTCGATCTAGACAATGTGGCAATATTGAGACGCGGTATTAAACCGTATAGCGAACGCCTACATGAGGAGGAGGTCGAAATTGCCCAGGCAGGTAGACTGGCGGTCAATAAGGTGAATGGGGCAGAAATCTCAACAATCCGGCGCTCGGCACTGATGCGAAAGTAAATAGTTCTATTCACCTTATACCTACTAGTTAATTAGATTTTTGTTTTTCTTAAAAAAATAGCCTTAGCCCCGTTAGTTATGTACCTTTACGTATGTGGGCAGCTGTGCCAACTGGCCTTGACCGTGTTAACGTGGATCAGATTGATGTGGATACAAACTAGGAGGAAAATCAACCACTGATCCTGGTCATTCCCACGAGACGTGACGTACTATAGGCTGTTTAGCGGTAAGGTCGAATAGGTGGTGGTGGGTTGACTCCTACTTAATCAAGTTTCCTGTCCTGATTATCACCCTTGGTCTGACGAAGCTTCTGTGTCAGAATTGAAACGTTACCCAAAAATTTTGAAATTATTTTTGAGGTAAATAATGAGGAAACGTGTGGTTCGTTGGTCGCCATTTGTTTGAACATGCCCCACTGCAACAACAGGGGCGCCGGTTCCAAATTTGGACGGCCTCTACCATTACTACTCTGATTAAAGTTGTGCGGATCTCAAACATAATCTCTTTATACGGTTGGTAAAAATTGCTGTGACTGGTTTTGATGTTTGTGTAACGGGGAAGCGTGCAACTGTGGCTCTTACTTTCGGGTTGGAATTACTATTGTCAAACTATTCTCACGCTCTGTGGTGCGTTAGATTAATGAGGATCGCCTACATGTATTGTAATTTGAAATCGTGAACGATGGTCAACAAGGTAGATGCGTCAGAGATCTCCACAATATCGTTCTGGACGCTGCTCTGTGTAAATATGCCAATTGATCCCGTCGTTCTCAAAATGACTTGATACCCAAAGGATTTCGCTAGGCTGTTTAGAACCTAAAGCCATATAGCGATGGTGGATAGAGTGCTATTTAATTACGCTCCCTGTTTTGACTAATAACATTGGTCTTATTTAATTCATGTATCACGCAGGAAGAGCGCCCCTCAGTCATTTCACTGATAAATGCTCATAGCTATACGTTGAATTATGAACGCATATTTCAATAACGCCTGCTCTTTCTTGAGCCTCGAATGATTGATGCTACTTCCGGATTTTCTTTTTTCTAGGAACCTAGCAGAAAAATGCTCCAGGCGTTGCGGAACAATAAGACCTTGCTTTATTTTGATCTTCGTTTCACTGACAGTTGTCAAGAGGCCGAGTACGAAATCAGTCAACTGATTGAAAAGAATCAAGATCGAATCAGACAGCTTGGGTTATCAAAAAGAACTGTAAGTTCTTGGCCAAGATGATAATGCTTACATTTTAAATGATCTGAATGGCATTCGTTAACTGTGCAACTCTTTAAATTTCCGTGTCTTAGTGCACCGTGTTTAACGTTACAAAGATTGCTTTGCGTAGTATCAACAAATTTGTTTGAATTCATTTGAATTAGTTGTGGACTGCGACAGTTTGATATGAAATCTCTGTTGGATCTGTTCACATTCCAGCCTCTGTTTTTTATATTTCTTGTGAATTTTGAAATCTAAACACTGTCCCATTCACTTGTTTCCAATTGCATTTTGTTTTACTCTTTCACTTTGAATGTTTTGAATCCATTTTTCATGCCGCAGTTTTGCGTTTGGACTCTTGTTCATAACTTGATACGTGCTCGATATTGCTTTTGGTATTGACCCGGATTTTTAACCCGGTTGAACCCAATAATTGAGATTACGACAAATCGTGCGCAGCAAATCAGGTCAAAATAAGCAAAGGGGTTCATAAAGCGGTAGGGCTTTGACAGGACAGAAAAGCAGTGTGGAAGATTATATTGACGGAACGGATAGAATTAACAATCTCTTCACGATTAGAATAGGTTAATTAGTACGTGAGTAATTACCGTAACTGCTGCTCAATCCCAATGAAGGGCATATTGAAGACTTCATACAATAGAATGACAAATACGGTACACTTCAGTTTATTTAAAACCCGGCAGATGACACTACTGACTATAAATGCGACGCCTACCCTCATCCTTTCTTAGAATCTGAAGTACCAATTCACTGTCTAACTTAATGAGATCATGCTGATCTGTAGATTTATACAATAATTTTATTATTATTTAATGATTGGAGTTGGTTGAAAAGCCTAAATTTGAATGTCGTCCATTCATTTCAATTGAATTTTTAACTGTGTAAGCAGTGAAACAAGCGACACTTGTATTTGCTGCGAACGTTCGTAGATCCTTTTCTTATTGTGAAACTAACACTGCTTCTTCTATTTTATTAAAATAGTCCTAATTTTTGTGGGTTCTGAAAACTGACCCATTTCATTTCAGCCTGTTTGTACTGTCTATAACTCATGCTTTTAAATACATAATGACGCAAAAAACCGAATAACTTAACTCTTTGACAAAATATTGAATCGTGAAATAAAGACTTGCAAATTTTGATCCTAGTATGCCTATCTAATGAACGCGAACAAAGGGAAAACGGTCTGTATTACTGTATGGGTGAAAAATTTAGATTTTACGTAAAGGGCCAATTCACCGTCTCTAAGAAATCAGCAAATGCTGTCTCCGCCGCATTTCGACAGTTATTTGTTACCGTCAAATGTACAACGATACTATCAGTAATAAGCTTTTCAGTTGTAATGTTGATATAGAGAAGCATATAAATTTTCACAGGGTCACTTTTTTCGGATGCCGGACTACTGACTTCCTAAACCGCCACCTCCCAATTGGCTTAGGTCACTTGGGAGCATAGGCAGCTAAAGACCCTAACTCGTAATCATTCCAAAGTCGGTGCAGTCTGTTTTCTGGGCTGGGGTCTCCGCAATCAGTTATTGCAGTGACTAGCTACGTTTAGGGATATGTTTAGTGGTATTCTTGTACTTAGGACCTCATTAAAGTTTTTTTCCTAGTGTCGTATATGTTTTCATGCCAAATATTGATGAAAGCATTTAAGATGTATGGTTGTGAAAGCCACAAGTTAGTTGTCGTTCAGATGTCACTTTATTCGTTCACGAAACATGATTGAACGCCTGTTCTATTTGTGGTGTAGTAGCCTCATTCCAGTTTGCTCGCGTTTACTCATCCCCTACTACAAAATGCATCATTAATGCACCAATACGGGACCAATATCAATGTTTGAAACCACTATATGTTTTTCCCGCTTCAGAGTAAACAAGCAGATCTGGAATCGCTTTTCGACCAGAGCAATCTGTCCGTTGGGGTGACGAATGTGGCGACCAAGCATAAACGCTCTCCTGGAGTAAAGGATCTCGTGCCAACATTTTGAAATATATTTATCTCCAAATCGCGCCAATGACAGTAGTGGAAGAACGCAGATTATATTTATAACATTGATTTCAGCGTGTATACTTGACATTACTTGAAAATTGCTAAACGTGTTTCTCATGCGATTCAAAGCTGACCACAGCTGAAGTTGATTATATTGATAGGCGTGCCAACTGCTCTCAGAGCATACATTTCATTGAAATCGTTGCAGCCAAATACAGTTCTTAGTCAGCATGGATTACTTCGTATTAAACACAGCTCACCTTATTTTGCAGATAAAATATTAGCGGGTACACTTTTAGCATTGTATTAAACTGCGTTCGGGCCACCCCTTTAGTTTTAGTCAGAAAATTTTCGAAGTAACACTTCAGACGTCTTAGGGTTTTACATGGATCGTATCTCCATAACGGTTACCTCCACGCTTTCAGAAAACCGATTTTACAAATTCTATGGTAGAAAGCGTAATCAGCTTAAGAGAAACCACTGGAAGACGGTGCAAACCTATAAACACTCAAGTGATATTAAGGATGCATGATTCAGAAAGCTTCCACGAGAAAGTTGCACTAGATTACGATTTATTCCGACAAGCTTATCCGGGTGAAACTGATCCCACCTGAGAAACAATTTCGTGGCTATGTAGAAGAAAATTTGCAATGGCCGGATCCAATGAAAGCTAGCACGTTGGAGTAATCTGGCATGATATGGTAATTTTTCATTATTTGTATTTTGAATATCATGAGGGTACTCCGAAATGTCTTAAAGTGTGAGTTTTGAAGTCCACTCAGAAATTGATAAATTCATGTACCATGCGACAAAATGTGTTGTATGATGATTAACCCTTTCGAAGTGTTCATTTTACTTCCACAGATGTTTTCTTTAGGCTTCGATTCGGTATTCATATCAGGACGAGCGTTTTGAAGAGTATTTAGTATAGGGTTTCAGGAGTGAAACTTTCGAATATCCTTAAGTTGCTGACTACTCATAGGTAAGAAATCCTTCGAAATATTCACAAGGTTGATCATGACAGGTCAAAATTGAAGCACCGGAGTCGGCCTTTGATCTTATTTTAGCTCATCAGCAGCGCTTATCTTCTATCTCGGGTGGGGCTCGAACCACGAACCTCGTTATTGTAGTCCTACGCTTTCCAGCCTGGGCAACAGACTACTATCTGGCCAGTCGCGTTTAAATATCCGCGATATTTTCAAGACTGAATATATACCGTGCGAAGCAATTAGAACACTGATCCTGTTTATGCCTACGTGGCTTGAACCACCCCCCAGGTTTACTAAAATCTGCTGAGCGGTAAGGTTAAACAGACTTGGTGGTTGGAATGTGATTTAGTCGTACCAACTTTAGACAACAGCGCATACGAATCGCAAATCTTTTTTAGTCATATTCCCTGTCCTCACCCTTGATCTGAAGACGATTCTGCGTTTCCGATAACCCGCTCTAACTGATTGCGGCCGTGTATCAAATTAATTTCTCCACAGGTTTTTATCCGCTTTTTTCGTTAAATTTTAACGCTATCTGTGGACCAATTGCATCAAGTTTTCTTATCAACCGAGGCCAAATTTGGGCGCGCACTTTTGAACGGAAATTGTATTAAAATTTTGTCCCAAAAGTTTTGATTTCGGCATTTGCCATTGAACTGGATCATATGTGGAAAATTTCAGTCAAGACGGTCAAGAAACATCGTTTAGTTGACAAATCGACAATTGTTTAATTTTTTGTGAAATTTTTGTAATTGCTTGAAATTCGTGTACACAAATAAAGCCAATTTCTTCTTCTTCTCTTTACATCTTGATTCACAATGTGATTCCGGATCATGCTATCCGGACGCTCTGAATGACCAATGTTTTGTGGTGATCACATCCCCAGCACTTACGCTCTACAGAATGTTACTGGCTGTTTGCCGTCATCAGGCGGAGCAGTATGGTTAGCTTCAGTGAGCCATAACGCCGTGGTAAATTGGTACAGAATGTTACTATTTGAATAGCACTGCTGAATAGGGTTCGTACGACGAACAACGATGTTCAAATACAAAATCACAATGTGATTCCCAGCACACATTTATCATATAATTTAATTAAAACCTCTCGTTTGTGCATTTTTCCTTCAACGTCACTCTCGCTGCACGTTTTTCTAATCTGCTACACTGTACATTTTCCAATTT
This sequence comes from Atriophallophorus winterbourni, assembly GCA_013407085.1. Classification (NCBI taxonomy): domain Eukaryota; kingdom Metazoa; phylum Platyhelminthes; class Trematoda; order Plagiorchiida; family Microphallidae; genus Atriophallophorus; species Atriophallophorus winterbourni. The sequence goes on from JACCGJ010005622.1 coordinate 31,853, forward strand.
CCGTCGTTCAATTTGTCGCTAAGGTTGCTGGAACATGACTGCTTTTTATGGATTGTGGCACTCTGAAAATGTTTTAATCGCCTTCGGTGTCAAGACGTTCATTCTGAAGTATGACAAGTACCGTTGAATACGATTTGGATTCTTCACTCGGGAAATGAAGAATTTACATGCAATTATTGATGTTGATTTTAATTGATTGTTTCGCGTGAATGAACATTCAGTTGTTCATGGCTATATAAAAGAAAAATGAATTTGTCACCGTGAGCTCCTGAATTTTGAAACCAACGTTTCGAAAGTTGAATTGATTGATGGTAATTTCGAATAAGAGTCTTCGCGCATTTCGAACTTCATATACTGCTCATCTATCAATTCTGACTTCACACACAAAGCTGAATTTCCAGGTGCAAATGAGGATTTATCCTTGATTGCTTTTGTTAAGCTAGCAAAAAACTTCCGGAGCAAATCTTGGGGTCATGAAATTCATTCAACTGGGCTATTTAATTTTAATAAGTAATACAAGCATATTAAATTTCACAATCAATATTCCAATGAAAGATTTAAAATTTAGGAAGCAATTCCTTGTGCGGCCAATATAATTGTTTATCTACTCATTGAATTCTCCAAACAAACGTGAAATCGATTGTCAGTAATCGCACAATTTTCTAGCTGTTTGCGGTCGAAAATAAACATGATAAATTATACAACGGGAAATATTACTTGTTCCGTGGCAATTTTATTCGACATATCTACTCTTTTTGAAAGAGCAGTGCAATTATTGCTAGCCTTTAAATAGTAGAAAATTTGAAGTGAGATAAAAGTTAGGATAAGATAAACCAACGTTTTAACGTGAATCCGAAAGAGGTATTATGAAACGCATGGGAAAAACAATATATTGATTCATCATCATCATCATCATGAAGCACAAGTCTGGAGCCAGACAAAGTGCCAAGCAATATGAAGCAGGAAAAGCAAATAAGCAAGCGCGTGGAAAAGGGAAAGCAGGCAAGCGGATTACGCAAAAGCAAATGCACAAAAAGCAGCTTGTT
>JACCGJ010005625.1:0-17755 GCA_013407085.1 Atriophallophorus winterbourni
CCTTTTTCTACTTTATGAACATTACGTTTTTACCGCATGCGACATCGACCGACGGAGGCCAACAGACAGGCGAATTGAGGCGAATTGTTTGCTTAAGTCTAACAGAATCGTCTTGAATGATCAGCTGTTAGAGCTTAGACCTCAATATGGATTTCGCAGGTGAAGATGAACAATGGACATGATCTTCTCCCAGAGATAACTTAAAGAATAGTGTTGGGAACAGTGTATGTCATTATGCTCTGTTTTTATTGATTTAACAAAGGCATTCCACTACGTCAGCAGGTTGTCTCTTTTCAAAATTCTTGATCTGATAAGCTGCCACCAAGACCGCTCGAACTCGTTATTTCCTTCCGCGCTAACATGAAGGCTCAGTCCATTTTAACAGTTGCAGTTCAGAAGACTTATAGACTCATAAAGGCGTCAAACACGGGTTTGTTCTTGATCCTATGCTATTCGGCATTATGTTCACTCTGCTTTTGCAGCATGCGTTCAAGACGAGAAAAGAAAGTATTTATCTGTGTTCGTAAAGTGATGGCAAGCTTTCAGCCTGAACCGGTTGAGATCCGCCGAACTTCAATATTCTTAGAGACATATATTTTACCTCATTCCATTACTTTATTCCATACAATAACAGGTCACATATTGAATTTATGTAAAAATGATCGATTGCTGTTTACCTTCATTATTTTAACGAAAGTAAAATTTTCCCTGCACATGTAACATTGACAATTTAATGACGATTTTACACATTTGGCTTTGTTTATACAGACAATTTGTTAATTATTGATCATGCATGCCTTGGATATCTGAGAATAAATCACTTATTTATTTATTTATTCATTTATGTACGTATCCTTGACCTTCTGTTTGCTAACGATGCAGCCATTATTGCCCACTCACAAGAACTCCCCGATCGCTAATGGACCGATTTTCGTCGGCATGCAACGACTTTGGGCTAACAATCAGAATTTGCAAGACCAAATTTCTTGGTCAAGTGATTTTATGGCCTCCAATCATTACTGTTGAAAACAGTCAGGTTGAAACAGTATATGGTTTTTATATACCTTGGTTAAACCATTGCGGACAAAATATCGGTAATCACGTAGATTGATAAGTGGATTTGCAGAGCAGATCTGATTTTTCCTGAATGTACTCTGGTGTCTCGGCTAACCGCAATTTGACTGTAAAGATAAAGATGATGGTATACAGCGCGAGCGTACTAAATGTTGTACTGCACGGCAGTGAAACTTGGACCAAGACACGAACGGAAGCTGAATGCCTTCCATCTAAGAAGCATCCGTCGTATATTGAACATATCGTGGATCGAAAAATTGACTAATACTGAAGTGTTTCCAAAAACTGGACTACAGTGTACGTTTATCCTTCTACTACAGCGCGCCTGCGGTAATTGTTTTACGTTCGCAGAATGGAAAACGGATGTACACCGAAAGATCTACACTATGGTTAGTTGAATTTAGGAAGTCGACCATTGGTCAGACCGCACTAGAATTATAAAACATTTACAAAAGATATATGAAAGCTTTTGGTATTAGGAAGAACTTGCTCTTGACCGCTCACTATGAAGTTATTGCGTAAAGCCTGGTCTGCAAGGTGGGTAGGAGCAGATACAGCTTTCGGCTGCTAAACGCCAATCACGCCGCCGGTGTGCAACTGCTGCTGATCGACAGAGTACTGCCTATCGTTCGGGAGAGATTGTTCCTTCTGGATCGGAATGTTAGTCAATCAAAATGTGTAGAGAATGAAAATATCACCATGTATCACCATGGTCGACATCAACCTAAGGAGGTGAGTACAGTTGGCTGGTTGTATAAGCGCAATTTGCATTTTTGTAAATAGAGTTAGAGAATAGAAAAAGTTCTACACAAATGGCTTCAGAAGAACCAATAATTCTTTCAGCACTTAAAGAATTTTTATTTCTGGCAATGAAATTTATGTTGCTAGATGTGTCTAATGATCTTAACATGAATCGTTGGCACAGTGATTGTAGCTTGTCTTGACTTATAAGAACTTTGTTTTGATCAGCTTTAAGTGCGCTGTTAAAGGGGTGCCTATGACCGCATGATAGTTCATAGGAGCGCAGAAGAGCAAGAATATCATACGTTTCTATGTCACTGGATTGCAGTTTTGCTATTTTCTTTCTTTCATTCTCGAAACTTTCGTTAGTTTTGTACGCCTGATGTGCTTATATAACGCATTCTGATGTAAGTCCACAATTATTAAATGGATGTTGAGAAAATCATCGTGAAATCACTGTGCAGGAAAAATGGCTCAAGTCCACCATCTTAATAAGTTTTGCGAATAAATTCCAGTTAATGCGATTATTGTTCGTTTGTTTAATATGAGATGACCTATGCATGTTAGTAGAAGTATTGACGAACAGTATCTCGGATGATAATATTTTATGGTCCCTGGTTAGAAACGGAGGAATAATTCCTAAGTTAGACGGGGATAGATTACAAGTGAAGACTATATCTCCAATATTGTCATTTCTATTAGGTTTATCAAAAAATTGTTGATATCCCAGTAATTCTGGCGTTTCCATAAAGGATGAGTAGCAGATGTGGTGCAAGGTATCTTGCCAGTTCAACTTTGGCAAGTTGAAATTGCCAGCAATTAGTTTATTATGTGTGTGATGCATAGATGATTTAACAATCGCATGAATTGATATACCAATTTTAGAAATAGGTGAAGGTGTTGAAACTGTCCCTGTTGGGTCGTCTAGTTCTGATAGACTAGATGAGATAATGGTATCAGCTTCAAAACTGGAATGATGATAGATAAGACTAACGTTACCGCGTTTCGAAGTCAGAATGTTCCTATAAATCTGGTAGTTAGGCACAATTAGTGTTGAGTCAGGTTGGTCTTCGCGTGTTCAAATTTCAGTTATAAGAATTATGTTCATTAAGTTTGAAACGATATAAGATTTTAAAATGTCGATTTTTTGGTGTAATATATTTGGCATTAATAAGTAGGATGGTTACAGAACAAGGATCAGAAAAAGAACTCGAATGAAGTTTATTAAAAACTTATGGCAATTAAATTTTAATCTATTACTCTTGGAGAAATAGGCATTATTATAAAAAGGGGTACAATTCATGCATTATGGTGCGTAACGTTTGTAGAATGGAGGGTTTTAATTGATTGAATCATAATAGTAAGTTTGCTGAATAAGTTGTGTGTGCACGGAAAGGGCCTACCGTGCCTGTCATTGTAAATGGGAGTGCAAATATATAAAATAGAGGGCTGAGGCCGCTGTACACGGTGATTTAAAACGCGTGATCCTATTATTATTACTATTATCATTATTACTATAATTATTATTATTAATAATATGATTGTTAATATTTTGTTGTGATTCGACTGTGGACCACCACTGATTGTTCGAATATACTTTGTTATCAGTTGCGTATTGTGATTGTTAATTCTAGGTTTACTAAAGGCTAAAGATAATTTCGATATTGAAATACTACTTCCGCCGTCGCAAACAGCAATTTCATGGCAAATTCAATTTTGGAAACCCTCGACAGTAATGTCAATGCAGGGACATTGAAGATTATTTTGAATGATTAAAAATTTGTTGGTAATACTTTTCACAGCTAAAAATGACAACATTGACTATTTATTTATTTATATTTATATATTTGAAATATCTATCTATATCTTAGTAAAATACTTAGCATTTCCTAATTCTGCCATATTTATCCTATTCGAATCGTTGAATCAGCCATCATTACCGCATATAAAACTGTTGTACTATGAATAAACAAATGAAAGAGGGAAGTTCCAACCAACGGCGCAGGAGCCTAACCAATTACTTCGTGGTTTTATTCTACAGTTGTCAATTCAAGCTGCTAAATGTGATTTCTGTGACTATTTGGAAATGCGGCTGAAAAATCACTTGATTGCAGGAAATAATTGCAGTGTTCTACAGAATGAGCTTTTGGAAATACCAGAAATCTCTTTCAAAGATGTTTATGCTCACTATTCCAAGGTTGTAATGGCCAGAGCGGTTTTGGGGATAAGCTCCCAATCCCAAAAATGATCTAATGGCGCGTGTTTTGTATGGCTCCTGACAACCGAGCCCATTTCCTGGCCTGCACTGGTGGTCCTGTGTGACCCGGCGGAACTGATTTTACTGACAGGAGAAAGGGTGAAGGCGGCTGACTGCACATCAAAACTAGCTTGCTTCGGGCAGTTGGAACTTATAAGTCCTTGAAGGCTGTCAACCTAAGGGGAGGAAAACTCTTTTCTCAAGCCTTCACGGCCATGTGGGAACATTTAATCATGGAAAAGGCTTCAGGATTCAACTACGAGGAATAATCCGGAGACTTGGTCCTGTTTGGTAGTCCGAAGTTATACTCAACTTCTTCCTGCCAACTCCTGCGAAAACGTCGTTCTCCAAAGCTATCGGGCTAGCTGTTTCTTTGGTTCCAGTAATGTCGTGGAGATGCAGCATTTGATGCGTGGGCAACAGCTAGTTCTTCATATTGACCAGCCCTGGGGTACATTAATCTGACTGTAAACATATCAAGATGCACGTACTACAATGACTGATTTGCCACCCGCGGAAATCTCTCTTATGTTTGAAGCAGAGGAAGCAGAAAAGAAGAAAACATTGACTTTATTGGTAAACATGAAATTTAAGCTATTACAGTAATGCCACTACAAAATTAAAAATAGTGACGAACATGTCCCGAGATCAAGTTACAATTTGTCAACGGAACGTTGTTACTTGCCTGTCTTGATTGATAAATTCCACATATGATCTAGCTTATTAACAAATGCCGTGACCAAACTCTTTTGGGAAAATGTTTGCATGCAATTTCCCCTATCTCGTAATTCGGTGAAATTGCGCTTCCAAAATATAACCCATTTGATACAAAATTATTTGATTCATTTGAGCTAAAGTTAACGAAAATAGAGAAAAAAGGTGCGGAGAAATTAATTTTATGTATGGTCAAAAAAGGAAAAATTGAAACATTGGAGGAAGCTATTGCAGCGATATAATTTTACCATCCTATGGTTGTTGTTAAGCTTGTTGCTTTTCAGACCATTAAAAACCTTGAAAAATAGCAAAGCAATTATCGTCGTGTTGCTAATAGCCAATATAACTCAGTCAGATTAAGATGTATGCATCATGCGGTAGACTTCATTCACGCCATACTTGCGGATTTCTCCATGTTAAATTTCACAAGTGCGGAAAATCCGGTCATATTCAATCTTTGTTTCCAACTGCTAAAACTTATTGGACTGATTCCAGAAATTCCAATGTTAGCGACATTAATGACGAACTTAAATCATTATATTTTGCAGTGACGTCTTGCAATTCTAGCTATATTCGTGAAGTTATTGTTTGTGTTTCTAGTGGTCCATCATTAGATTTTATTCTGGTTACGTGTAGCGTTGAGTGGCTTATTACCCAGAAGTAAACGATATTGTTACAAACTTTCAAGGTCGTCTGGGTTGTGAAATTGTATCCTCCTACTTGTCATTTGTAATAGTAGAAATGCAGAATAACTTTATGTGGGTCGTTTAATTGACATCTGATTAGTCGCATCTGGAAAACGATTATTTGATTGGCTTTACCCAAAGAGATCTAAACCAGTTTGCTCCTCATGCAAAAGTCCAACATTTAGGCCTCACAATAAAAGGCATTACTGGACATTCTATATCTGTTGTTGGATCGTGTTTGATTTGCATTCGAGATGAAAATAATATTGCCGTTTGTCGATTTATTATTATCAAAATTGGTCCATCTATTCGTAACTGAAAAGCAATGCAAGCTTTAAAAATTCAGCTATCACTTTTCGACATTGTTCAAAGATATCTGAAAGTTGAAGGATCTCATAGTGAAATGTTCGCAAGCAACAGGTTAAATAAGAATTCTTTCAATTTCTCTTAAATTAGAAGGAAATTGTGTGTATCTTGGACGCCGTCTCAATTCATATGGACTCCGTGAACTCGTTGAAAAGTATCATTAAACAGATAGAATCCGATACTTAGGGTACATCTATTAATGCACCGTTTAAATCTGATAGGAAGACCACAAGGATTCGCAGCCATTGTCGCATTACATTAATTATTAGCTTGTTGAAATAAAAATGCAAGACAATTGAAACTGAGGAAATTTTTAATAAATTGACGGGATCAAAATTCTTCTCGAAGAAAGATTTAAAAGATGCCTACCTACAAATACCGTTTACCAATCAGTCTTCAATGTTAAATACCATCAGCACGCCGTTTCCCTTATTTACGTACAAAAAGAATGTTGAAGAGAAACCCTTTGCGTTTTTCGAAGTCGCAGCTACACATACAAGGGACTGAAATACGGTGTGGAAAACACTTGACATATCATCACAAACGACGCAAATACCAAAAAACCAACGTTGGTAGTGGTGGGCGCTCCTTTGAAGCTTTCCACCGACAGAAATTCTGGAAGCTGGATTGTCTTATGAGCCATTTACAGTCATGTAAAAACTGAACTAAACTTCAACCATCCTAATTGAAAGTGGAACGAACGCGGTAAAATTCGCTCCCATATACATTCAATGAAAACGACATTTGCCCAGATAACTGCGCAAAATCTGACCAAAACTAAAAAGGATTCATCAGCGTTGCACACATGTCACGGAATTCAGAAAGAAATCCACATAGCCACCGTCAAAAACACGGACTCAAACTATAAACCAAAACCCACACGTATAAACCTCAGTGTGATATGTACCAACGTGACCGAGTCACAGGAAACGCTATTCGAAGCCAAACAGAAGCACGACTTAGTGGAGCGGCATAATTTTTGTAGTCAGGTGAAACTGCCCGCAGTTACCTCCTCATCAATTGTTCGGCTACACCGTCACATGAATTCTCTCCGCAAAAATGATCCACGTCTTTTAAAAGTAACGTTGAAATCAGCTGAGGATGTGGAAAACGTACTTTTAAATGCTTACAAGCTTAGAGATGTTTCCAACTCTACAAGTCGTATCCTTCCGGATCTACCATGGTGGGAGCGAAGGACGACAAAGAAATATCGAGAGGAAAATAATCCAAGAAGTATTGTACTTCTGGGTGTTCCAGATTACGCTGCAGACGATCCTTCTCAAAAGTTTGAGCACGATCACAAACAGTGGAAATACTTAGCTGAAAAGATCGGCGTTAAAACATCCATACTTGTAAGAATATTCATGATGCCGATGTCTACAAACTATAAAGGGCAAGGTCCTAGCCCTCTGAAGCTAACCTTTTTGACAACCGAAATGACCGATAATGTCAAACGCGAATGGAAGTCAAATAGAAGATATCTACCCCAAAACGTAAAGTTAAGCTTGCCCAGGATCAAAACCGAAATTCAGCAAACGGATAGTACTGATCAACCTACGTCAAGTGTCACAGTTCAATTGGAACCTCATGCGCCACTTCAAAAAAACGTGAGCATTCCGACTCTGACAGAGTAGGACCCCCAATAACCTCTCGTGATATGAACACTACAGACTTTATTGATTGTTTATATACAAACACACAAAGTCTCTCTAGCAAACTGCTAAACCAAACAGCTTACACCCCGTCATTACTCATGAAAAACACAATTAAGTGCATCTATACGAACGCAAACAGCCTGATCAATAAGCTGCACGAACTCTCCGAGATTTGTGATGAAACGAACCCAGACATAGTTGCCATAACAGAAACGTGGTTCACTACCTCGTTTTCTGATCTAGAACTCTCTTTACCAAGCATGACTTTATTTCGACGTGACCGTTTGAGTGATGTCGGAGGAGCAGCACTCTACTGCAAACAATCATTTATTTGCAGAGTTATGAATGACCAAAATCTGGATATACCCGACACGCTTTGGTGTTCTATAACTCTTACTTCTGGTGACCAGTGCGTTATTGGAGTGATTTACCGTTCTCCAACCGCGAACCTCGACCTTAACAATAAACTGATTACTGCTTTGCAATATGTAACAACGCGATATAACACTCAAATTTTGATAATGGGAGACTTCAACCTTCCCCAGCTATATAACCGTGATGATCATCCACCAGAGACATTTGAACACGAACTTCGAGCAGTCTTGGATTACACACCCCTCTATAACCACGTTAACGGATTTACTCGTATGAGGGGGGCTGACAGGCCGTCTACCTTGGACTTGATACTTACATCTGATCCTACCGCTGTAGAAACTATCATCTATAAACCGCCGATCGGACGGAGCGACCACGTTGTCCTAGAATTCTACTACGTTTGTAGTGCTAGGCGCAAATTTGACGGAATGAAATGCTTCAGAAAGGTAAACTACTGTACCCTTTGTGCAGAGCTTCAAAGCATTAGTCTCATACAGTTGGATTATTCCGATTCAGACAGTCATTGGCGCTCTCTCCTACAACACCTGAAACTTATATTAGAGAAACATTCAAACCTCGTCCCGAAGAAAAATCCTCGACGTAACAAATTTAAGCTACGTAGCAGGACCAAAAAGTGGATGCAGCAAAGGGCAATAGCATGGGAGTTTCATAAGACTACAAATACAGCTGATTCTTGGATGCAATTTACACGACTGCGAAATAAAGTTATCAGCTTGATTCGAGACGATAAACAAGCTTTTCAATCGCAATTCACAGATGCATCGGAATCCAAAGCTTTTATATCGACTTGTAAACGACAGAACAAATATCAAACCAGGTGTCTTTGCCCTAAGAACCTCATCCGGCTTCACTGAATCCGTTGAACAAACCGCTGATTTGTTAGCAGACTTTTATGCTGGAGTATTTGCACCGAAATCCACAGAGCACGAACAGGAACCAAGCATTCGTTATGATCGTCCCACTCTGAGTGAAATATTAATTACTCCGATGGTGATTGCGCAGCACTTAAGAAAGTTAAACGCAAAGAAATCTCCGGGACCAGACGAAATTTCACCGAAGCTCCTCAAAAGCTGTCATGCGCAGCTCTCGGAACCTTTATCTCGTCTGTTTAACGAATTGCTTCAAGTTGGAATGGTACCAATTGATTGGGAGCTGGGACTAATTACACCAATTTACAAAAGTGGATGCCGTTCTGAAGTAAAAAATTACAGGCCTGTGACATTGCTGTCTTCGGTTTCAAAGGTTTTTGAGCGCATAATCACTGCAGAAGTAGTGCGCCACCTGGAATCGAACGGACTCTTGACAATTGCCCAACACGGATTTCGCAGAAACCGCTCTTGTCTAACTAATTTGCTGACATGTTTGGACGACTGGACTAGTGTAGTGGACGCCGGAGGCAGTATTCATGCATGCTACTTAGACATTTCTAAAGCTTTTGACAGAGTTGATCACAACTTACTGCTGAACAAGCTAAAGAAACACGGGATTGCTGGAGGACTGTATGACTTGCTGCGAGACTATCTCAGCAAAAGACATATACGGGTTCGAGTTGACGGTATACTATCGAAGGAAATCGACGCCACTAGCGGTGTTCCACAGGGATCCGTGCTCGGACCGATACTGTTTCTGATCTATATGAATGACCTGCCAACACCACGCGGCAGTAAGATGGTTCTGTTCGCAGATGACATAAAAATATGGAAAAAAATCAGCACTGCCGAGGATTGCAGTGTGTTTCAAAGTGACTTGGATGCTGTGCAAATGTGGTTATCTGAAAATAACCTACCGCTAAACATGCAGAATTCTCAAATCATGCACATTGGTCGTGTGCTAAGCTTTTCTCATTCATACAAGCTTGGCAACATTATCCTGGAGTACACCAAACAAGAAAAAGACCTTGGTGTCTGGATTTGCGGTAGCCTGAAAAATGGTCTACAATGCGAAGCCGTTTACAAACGCGCGTCTCGGATGCTCGGTGTGTTAAGGCGGATATTCGGACGTTTTTCCCAGAGCTGTTTTTCTCTGATGATGAACACGTACATACACCCGCTTACTGATTACGCTTCACTAGCATGGACCCCATGGCTTCAAAAAGACATTTCACTATTGGATCGCATATATCACAGAGCCTCAAAGTTGGTCATTGGGCTCGAAAACCTACCATTCGCTTACCGACTAAGTAAACTGAAGCTGACGACACTTGCACAAAGGAGACTGCGAGCCGACCTCCTCCTCACATTCAAAATCCTTAACCCTTAACTGCCTGAATTATTTTACAAGCGTCACCTCACTTCTGATGTTTGTTGACAACTGGCGTGCTGCATGTCTCAGCCGTCTCAAACGCGTATAAAACGAGAGCAGAACGTGTGCCGAATCCGATACTCCCGGCACACGGAAGTGATCTGTCTAATTTATCCAATCATAAACCTTTAAATTTAGTGTACCGAATTTGACCCATTCGACCGTTAAGGGTTAACAGTGTTTCCCACCCTTTGGATATACTGTTTCTCCGACGAACATCCAGCAACAACCGCGGTCACAACTGCAAGTTGGAAATACCCCACTCCAATCAGAAATGCCGCAGGTATTTTTATTCTGTGCGTATTTGTTTCGCTTGGAATTCCCTGCCAGCCGATTTGGTAAGCTCAAACACTTTTTCTATATTTAAATTAAAACTAGACGATTTCCTGAAAGCCAATCCAAATTATGCCCCGAACTATTTATAATCTATCGTTACCAGAATTATTTTGATTTTAAAAATTTTCTACACACATATACACATATACACTTGTACCTATAGTTCAACTGCATGGTTATTGTAAAGTAATTGCTTTTTCAACCATAAAATCTGGAATCTGGAATCTTGAATTGGGGTCTATGTGACTTTAGCCAAGGGACAAGATATTATTCTTATCTTTAGAATTGTCTACCTCCAAGACACGTATTGCAGGAGAATGGAAAACTCTTATCTATTAGCAACATTTTGCACTTTCTGAAGTTGAATGGAAGCTTATTTCGCTCTGACCAGCTGTTCAATATATCCGAATCGATTTGTAAGCGCAAACATTCCACGCTTGACGTGATTCGCATCCAAAGTTTAGTAACATACGCAAAGAGAACCATTTTGGCTGTGACAAGATTCAGAAGGTCGTTGATGTAGACCAAAAAGAGAACCGGACCAAGTACGGAACCTTGTGGGACACCCTAGTGGCCTTATATACTATATTTTTCACCTTTTCATTCATACAGCAATACTAAAATGTTTTTAAACCACGCAAAATTGACCGGTAAACTGGCATGTGTGAAACTCATATTGCTGTGCGATTCAAACAAGCTTCCATTTTCGTTTTAGCAAAAGCAAAACCACGCGAACAAAGCCTCACTATCTCCGCCGATCTTACGAACGACTGATTCGCAGCGGAAACTTCTGTGTAGGCTGCTGGTCTGTAAAACAAACGGTTAGTATTTGTAAAGTTTAAACAAATGCCAACCTAAGAGAACTTACGTCTTATCAGAGCACCAAAAATAAGATCCCGGAGCATGTTAGGCGATACGCAATTAATCATTTGAGCGTCACCAGCCACAGCATCCAAAATGCTGTGGATACTGGTAACTTTCATGGTACGTATGATGAGATCAACAGAGTCATTGACCCAAGTAAACATTACGCCACTAACACGATTAATGACAAAACTCAGCAAATGGAAAAAATGGATTGAGCACCGCTCTTTCTACTCTAGGGACAGCAGGGTTTTACCGCGTACATTTGAGCGCTTATAAGTGATCTCACAAGTGAACAGTCTTTGAATTTTAACAGCTAAAACCAGGCCATTGCTGACGATGTGGTGAATTCCCCCCAGCTAAACAAGTTGAAGTTGCAAGCCACTGGCATGACCAACCAATCATATGTGGACGGGGTTTGAACGAAAAAGCAGGGTTTGCACGCATTTCCATCACACAGAACCCACGATGCGGAATTCTAAATTGGGAAGTGCCATTCTTCACAGTGTTATGGAAAATCCTCCGTCATTATGGTATACCATCAAAAACAGTAAATCTCATAAAAGCCTTTTATGAAAACTTTGAATGCCAAGTCGTTCACAATGGAATGTTCACTGAGAAGTTTGAGGTTCGTACGGGAGTGAGGCAAGGATGTATCCTCTCACCGATACTCTTCTCCCTAACAATAGACTGAGTTATGAGACATGTGACCGATTGCAGAGCAGCAGGCATTCCGTGGACTCCATCGGGACCGCTAGAAGACCTGGACTATGCGGATGATGTTGCCCTATTGGCATGCAAGATCAGTGACATCCAGAACAAGAGCGATCGACTATCGGCAAGACGGTGGGTTTAGAAATTAACGCTGACAAATCGGAGGTAATGCGGAAGAATGTTCCGGAGCAACCACCAGTGTTCGTGGACGGTCAACCGCCTAGTGAGGTTACAGATACAGTCTACCTTGGGAGCAAACTGACTATAAATGGTGACTATGAAGATGAGGCCAGGAGAAGGATCGGGAAGGCGAACCAAGCATTCTGTATGCTGAATTTCATTTGGAAATCCCCCGCTCTCAGCATTAACACGAAGATCAGACTCTTCAAGAGCAACGTTCTGAGTGTGTTGCTGTATGGATCGGAATGCTGGACGACGACCGCTGCCATTGAGCGCAGAATGAACGTATTTCAAACTAAGTGCTTGAGAAGGATTCTACGGATTTTTTGGCCACACACCATTTCGAATGAAGAGCTCCTGGAGGTGGTAACTACCGTAGTTAAAAGACGACGGTGGAGATGGTTGGGTCATGTCTGCAGGATGGATCCCAGTTCGCATACGAAGCTAGCCATTCACTGGCTTCCGCAAGGTAAACGAAAAAGGGGAAGTCCCGAGGAAACTTGGCGAAGAACGTTGGAACGCGAACTACATGCACAAGGATTTACGGTGCAGACGGCAACCGAAGCAGCGACAGACCGGAACCACTGGCGTGGGGTTGTCTTCGCCTCATGTGCCACCCGGCACGGAGAGGACTGAGTGATTCTTCACATTCAAGACCAAGGATTTCTGATCAAATTGCGAATAGTTGGGCAACCACGTAAAAGTTCTATTAAAGCACACTTTTGTGGGATAAAACTAATTCCAAGCATGAAGTGAAGTGGGGAATGGTAGGTTCGAGTAAATGTGTTTTCAACAGTGCATTGATGGTTTTTAGTAACATGAGACCAAAACGGAATATTTAACCTAAAAATTTGTATTTTTAGAAAATTATTTCACTCAGCAATGACGCGATTTCTGATGAATACCTGCTGTTGCAGAAAAGCCATACACGGAGCGAATAAGAGAGCTCGGATGAGAGTTTGAGGGGCGAGCTTATGACAGGAGAATGGGACTACGTGCCTGAGTAGATGGGACGCCGCATAGATTATTCGGTATGTCAGGATTAGGTGAGTTCGGATGAGTCTACGCTCCAGAATGAACAATCCAAGTCTAGTCAGTCGCTGCTCAAAGGGTACAATCCGGTAACCAATATAGTTGAGTTATCATAAATCCTTTTAAGTAGTGAGATGACTTTTTCAACCATGGTATCTAAGCTTGTGCTGTAATGTTCAATACTGGATTTACAGATGTACAATCATGCAGTACTTCTGTGTCGTGTGGCTAACACCGTGCTAAATTGATTGGCCGCCGGTAGTGAGCTGCAAGCTGAAACACGCTGGAGTCTCACTGCCATTTCTATTTTCTTTCTCGTATCTATCTAGGCCTGGGCAACCTTAGCCCATGTGCAGTCTCTGAATGTACGGCACTTTGCCTGGATTAGGCTTGTGCTTTCATAGATCATACATACATGTAATGAGTACCTTTGTCAATCAGTGCGGTGAAAAACGTCCGAAAATACGTCAGAGTAAGCAGAGTACACTGCACGGAGGCTTATATACGGACTCGTGCTGCAGAGGATTTTTCACATCTCCTTACACCCAGATACCGAGTTGACCTTCATCCAAAGTTTCGCATCATTCACATGAATCACTAGCGTTCCCTTCTCACAAAAGACGTAAGAATCCGGTCAAGAGGATCTCCGGATAGCACTGTGGGATTACCGGACACACTGATGGTCAGGTTTACAGGTGAGCACTGACGACAGCGGTGTTGTGCATATTTTTCCTCCAACAGCCTTGTGTATTTGATCACTTTGCGTTTCCGACAGCGGACTGAAAACAGCTACACCTACGCTCAGCGTAATGAGTAGAGCTAGGCTGAACAAATCCAGAGCTCAACATACGATCGTGTGACTCTATGCACAGCACCTTCAGGATCCAAGAGAAAATTTCCACAATGAGGAGCTTCCTTCACGAGATACCGAAAGACATAACCGCACACATTCGGCTCATGGTTAAAGTTAGAAGGTATGATTTAATCAATATTCGAAGCAATGTACAAACAAAAAATCCCGAGCGATACAAACGAATCACCCGAAGCGTCTAGTCTACAAACGAAGTAATACGGTGAAGGAGCAGTGTGTTTAGAAGGCGCGGAAGTCGAATGAACTGGAGTTAACATGTAGACGTGTGCGCTCGTGAGAAGTGATCATCACGAGCTGTCGGAAAACCACTACACCTGGGGACAACACGAAAACAGAGAAAATAGCGACGAAAACAATCGCGAACCCACAATAATTTTAGGTTTCAAGTGACAACTCATTCGGATGGAGAATGACAGCAGCGATGGTGGAATAAGCATTTTGTCAAGGTCAGTCACACGAGCACAAGTTGATGAAGCGGTTGTCACGAGATGGAAGTGACAACTGGCTTGAGAGAGCGTTGATATTACGCTGGAAAAATGCAACCGAAGAGTGAAGATATTCCGTTCTATTGAGTGCGAGTGGCACCGTTAGATACAGGGTCAAGGACGACCCAGGTCACCCTAATGCACCAATGGTAGAACAGAATTAAAGATCGTATATACATTGAATCTACAGAGCATGTTCCCACTATTGCGACAGTGCCGCCTTCGGTGGCTTGGTCATGTCTACAGAATGGAAAATAGTCGTATTCCGAAGGATCTACTCTATGGTGAGTTGCAATTAGGAAGTCGACCATTGGGCAGACCGCACTTGCGGTACAAAGACGTTTGCAAAACAGATATGAAAGCTCTTGACATTGACCCGGCGAGTTGGGAAGAACCTACTCTTGACCGTTCACATTGGAGGCACTGTGTAAAGCGTCGTCTGCAAGCTGGGGAGGAGCAAATAAAGCTCTTGGCTGCTGAACGCAGATCACGCCGCCGGCGTGAAACTGACGCCCTACAACCGAGTTCTGACTACCGTTGCAAGCGCTGTGGGAGAGATTGTTCCTCCCGAATTGGACTGGTTAGTCATTCAAAAAGCTATAGAACATGGACATTCATGCGATTGTGATGTACATCCATGGTCGACATCGACCGAAGGAGGCCAACAACAACAACAACATTGAATCCATGCAAAATTTAAAAACCTCCAGACGTCCCTGGACACTTCTGGATTAGCCAACCCGAGTGGAGAGAAAAACGAAACACAAATTCAACATTCATTGCTACCGGTAAAACACAGCGAGTTACAAAACACGAATTATCCGGAACCGAGCAAAAAAATCGAACCAAAGTAGAGAGAGAGAAAACACAGCCATCGAAAGGGGTTGGGTACGAAGCAAGTGAGAGGGAGAGAGCGATGGGGGTGAACCAGAGGCTAGTTACATTGTGCGCAACTGATAATCCCCATTTTGGGTGATATATCGAACCCAGGGCAGAGCATGATAGCCAGTTTTCTCCACGATTTTCAAATGATGAACCTGGGGAAGTTAAAAAAATAGGATCACGAAACACTCGCACAAAATAATCAATGGCAAGGCAGGAATGTAGGATTGAAAAGAGCAAGAGGCCGGAAAAAGAAATGCTAAACTGTCAGCACCACTGTGAGTTACCGCGGAAACTAAAGGCGCTGGGGGCAGGTAACCTGAGGTAGAAAGACGGCTTGCAAAACGAAGAGTGTGGTTCTGCGATAACAGAGAATGTCACCTGGTGCCAGCTCAATTACACACCGCAACGATGGTTTCTGTCGGTTTGCCGACATCAAGTGGAGACAATAATATCAGGTCCATGCACCTTGAAAGTTTGCAAATTGAAGAGTACTACTTTGGAGGAGTGAAGCATAAAAACATCCTCCTCCGACAATCGCGAACATGTAATATTTCAGCTCTGTAACGTGGAGAGAGCGCCAGCGATTGTCGATCGATATGCAGTTTGTCAAGGTCGGTGTAACGAGGGGAGGGCTTCAATTCAACGGAAAGGACATCCGGTACACAGATCTGTCGAGGATGATGACGTGATTTGATCATATAAGTCTCAGGCAACCATCTAGGCCTCGACAATTTGTGCAGACAGCTTGCATCGAATCGCGATCGATCATCTAATCAATCATGTAGCCAATCAACGCAGCGAGCCGGTGTTGTTTCTTTCTGTTTTTTCTACACTGTTTTCTGACCTGTCATTACCCTATCGTTTTATGGGCCCTTCGGCTTATTTTGACCTTGATTTGCTGTGCACAATTTGTCGTAATCTTGATCGCTGGGACATTTGAACTTAGCTTTGATTTTGACTTGTGTACGTAACTTGGTACGTACTCGATATTGTTTTGACATTGACCCGGATTTTAACCCAGATAGCCCCAATAATTGAGGTATGTTTTTACCATATTTGATTGCTTCAATACAGTACCGCTTTTGTAGACAAATCCTCGTTGGGTTCTGATATACCTGGGGGGTTCAAATACAATCAAAATCCGGAGACTACCAAAATTTGGCTACCTAGCCTACGACCTTGGCGTCAAGGTCAGAGAAGGAAACAACCAATGAGGTAAACGATCGGATGTTCGGGGGTCTTGTAAAGATATAAATATGTTGTTACACTTCACATTACGGTTACGTTCGGCCTTCTTGATTGGGCGTTTGGGATAGCAGGAGGTGACAGCAAGAAGTATTTGTGAGCAGACAATTGAGGAGCCAGCCATAAAATTCAGCTTCACAACATTAAGATAGGCGTGGGTTTTATTCTTTGTCAAGTGTGCAATAAACGCGTTTGATCAATGAGCGTTCTCTAGTATTGTGAGATTTGTAAGCGAACGTGATTAGGGTTGGATTCACGGGTCAATTAAGACACAATAGACTGTGTATGTGCTTGAGAGAAATGCCGGTAGAGGGTGACGTGCTTGATCGAGTGTTCTCGAAGCATTTGAAAATGTTAGGACAGCATATGCGGGCTGTGCTCAATGGATCTGACGAAATCGATTCTAAATCTTTCACCATTTACACTACTAATAAGTAGCATGTTGTGATTAATTTACAACGCGAATTAAACAGTCGTCAAACGAGCCAAGTTTGATTTCTAAACCGCACCAACGATGAAATCTTTCAAAGCGTAGATATATTGCACGCTAACAACCAAACCTACACTAAACACAGTTTCGTACGGGCATTGAGTGACGGCACGTGGAGTCGAGGGAAGGAAGTACAGAGCCAGCGCTTGCATGGACGAAACGCAAAGCTGACAAGATGATTCGAAGATGAATTATAATCAATATGGCAGTGCGTTGCCGCCAAACGCTCTTGAGAAAAACGCCTGCGGTGACTCTTGAATATGATCTTGACTTCAACATACACAGTGATTCTTACTAAGATTTCATAGGTGCTGCGATCAACAAATAAAGACAGCGAGATTATGCTCAGTGAACTTCGGGGCGAGCGGTAAAGGATTTCGGCTTCGGCTCAATCATTCAACAAGGTTCGTGGAACACACTACGATGCTCTCGCACACAAACAGAGGGACCGGTTGGCACGAAA
>JACCGJ010005626.1:0-16839 GCA_013407085.1 Atriophallophorus winterbourni
TTGTTATTCACTACTTTAAAATATTATGGATTGCTTTTTGAGTTTATACGAAGCTGGTCTCGCACGAGATTCCAACAATGATGTTAGTTTCGATTTTGTTACGACTTTCAATATAAAGGTGAGAATTGGCGATTACTCCATGATTGGTCGTCGTCTCCAATATCTTGGTCGATGTTGCTTGGTGAACTAGTCGTGTCGTCGAAGCAGACGCAGCAAGCTGCTGCTATATAATCGTCTTTGATTAAATACATCGCTTCCTTCTCATTACAGCTAGTATCCACTCAAAACTGATCAACATTCTACAAGCTTTCATATCTCATTTGACCTTGATCTTCACAATGTTGAGATGATAATGCGAGTCGTGAAACCATATGGGTTAGCAATTCACGCAGTAACGTTTGAATTAACAGACATTTGGATATGTTGTCTTTAAATCCTGCAAAGGATTGATAATAAGTTCAATGTTCCTAAATCAGAACAATAATTAAGGAAGCTAACTTACAGTTTATTGAAAGGTGTTCGCTCTAGTACATACAACATAATTGAGTGATTACTACGCCTTGAGCGAATTAGGAACAAAATTATGAAGCACTATATGCCGAGGTATAATAAAAGTAGCACTATTACTCGACTGAAATTTACACATTCTGATAAACAATGTAATGAGAGCACATGCACCATGCGTGGTTGTAAATATCGACCTTGATATCAACTCAATGTTTTAAATATTCTGAGATATGATAAACAAATTTTAAATATAAACATGGTTCGTATAACTAACGTTCGTCTAACGGATCCTGTGCGTCAAAAGCAAAACGCTACCAAATATCTACTCTGAATGATCTGTACAAACATTTCGTTTCTAAACTTGTGGAGTTATCATCTTAGCAAGTAACACATACGAGACATATCACAGGCATCAAAATTAGCATATCATATATCGGCAGTAAATTCGATTTTACTCATATATATATACTCAGGATCCAATAACTGTTGGTTGAGCAAAATGATTTATCGTTTAATATCCTATTAATTATAGTTAGCCATGAAAAATCAAAATTTGTTAGTTATCGAATAGGCAGAGTTTTGATTGTATCCTGTGATTAAAGTCTCTAACTGATAAATTTCAGATGAATATTTTGTATACAGACGATGACATAACTTGTTCAATCACGCAGAAACACAAAGTGATTAACGGCCAAGCGCTCGAGGCGTTTCTAAACGACCTATAACTTTTGGTGCAATCATCCCTATAATATTACTCCTAGAAAATAATACATAATCATATAATCATTTAAATCAATATACCTACTACCATCAGACAGATTATACACGCAGTCACTCAGCAAAAACACTATATCCGCCTTCTTCTATTAGCAATCACTTATATTTATATTCTCTACTTGCCAGTTTCTGTGAAAAAACCTTCTCAAAACTATTTATGCTGCTTTCTGCTTTGAAATATTCGAAATTTAGACACGTATCAGTTGCATAACGATTTGACGACAAATGCGTTTTAACTCGTCGTAGGTATTCAACTGGACTATCTGACGTATAGCATGATTATGTGTAATTTCTCATTCATGAAGGAATATTTACTATGCAATCATAAATGTGAATTGTTGAGCTATTTATTACCATAAAATTATGAGGTCTGAATCATTCATATGCATATTAATACCTCAGATTCTAGTAGACGTATCTCAAGATTGCTTTTGGTCTAAATAATTGAACAGTGAACCTAAAGCGTAATTCTATAAGTGAAATCTGGTGGTATTAGTTCGAACATTCTCTGATGATAAGTTAAATTCCTATAACATATTCTACTCCCTTAGGTTCACGAAGATTAATCTTGCCGAATAATCCACAATCATTTTGCAACCATGATGTACCAACCATGATGAAGATTAGATTTGAAATACTATAAAAGAACGCGAATATAATAAATTTGCGGGGTAAGATTTTGAACATGAAGCTTCTTACTCTACATTTAGTGAACCAAATCTGCGGCATGATAAACAATACACAATGGAGTAAAACTCTATGATTTTAAGGCTACATTTCACTCAGATAATAAGATTAATTTATGTGGTTGTCTTGACACGATGTTAAATGCCAGGCTGTCGAGCCGCGACATTTATACTTCAGAAAATTAAATCGAAAGTCATTTGTCTGTGAAAAACTGCATTACCCATTATTTACCATTTGCCTTAATACCTAAGCAACCAGCAATTCAATTGAACATAATGCTTAGCTCCATCGAAAGCATCGGAGATATAGATTCTCTCAGACAAACATACGAAATATGAATGAAACGATTAAACTCATTTATTGTTATGTTATTAAGTGAATCATCAATGAATGTTATTCTCGAGCCATCGGGTGAAATAAAGAAAACAATACATTTTCTATATATCGATACTAAAATAGCCCAAGTAAATAAATAGGGCAACATCGGACAACTTAATAATTCGAATTTATATAGGGTTGCCTTAAACCGCTTCTTGCAACAGCATCAGTAGCTATCGAACGAAATGCTGTTCGTCAAATTCGCTCAAACCAGTCCAGAATGGTGATTGCTTGAGTTCAAATGGTGACACGAAATTGATTGACAAGTCAGATTAAAATGTGTGAAGCAGGACATACATGTCAGGGATGTTGTTGACATTAACTGATTTGCAATATATAACATTTCTGCGATTTCTTCTTACTTATGTGCTAAATAAACTATATGACCAATTGGCCTACTCATGTGTGTTGTGCGATTCTTGTTTGCACGCATTTTGCGTTTCAGGAATAAATCAGAAAGCAAACATCAAGTGTGTTTAAAAGTAGTTGGCTGACACGAGTAAATTAACAATGAGTCCCCTCAAATTATTTACACATTCAACCGTGATAATCATATGAAATGTTTGCAAATTTGATTCTGAGAATACTCAATAGGAGCACTTGACATGAGATTTGATCTAACGTGAACTTATGCGCACTATATATTATCTGCATCGGTTGGCACGCGAACCGAAGATTCTCACAATTGTATTCCCATGCCACCCGCATTTGGCTACCTTCCACGGTTCAACTGATTGCAATTAAGCTTTCACGGATATTTCTCAAGACTAGGACATATGTGTAGCTTTGTCTGCCGACCAATATTGGATGAACCAGAATAATACGTTGTGGTCCTTCATCCGAAAGCTGCTTGGTGTCCGAAATTATCAATTACACTGAAACACAAATGCTCATTTTTAATGCATTTTTATCACGAACACAATCCACGACAGGATTTGAGCTGTTTGCATTCATCCGGGTGCGTGTGACGAACATGCATGCAAATGAACTTTTATAATAAACGTGGTGGGTTTTATACACACTATGCATGATTTGGGGCTCACGTGATTGAACTTGTTGGTCATATCAACCTTAACAAACAGTGGCATACAATCGCAACTTGTTTAACATTCTTCCATTGTTTCAAACACATGTGGATCGTGATCCTGCTGTCCGTACCTGATGAGTGCAAACAGAATGATACAGGTCGTTGGGTGTGTGTGTACGTGATGGTGATCCATGTAAATGAGATGCGATATTCATGATCATGCGTTTTAAACCCAGTCTACATGAGTGGAGGCCTATGTGATTGAACATGTTTGTTGGAACAACCTTACACAAATGTGGCTTACAAGCGCTAATTATTTAACATTCGTCCATTGTTTCAAACTCATGTGAAACCTTAAAATACTATCCCTACCTGAATATGGTAAACTGCATGAATCCGGTCGTTGGGTGTGTGTGTGATAAAGATGCATGCAAATGAGCTTTTATATTCATGGTCATGCGTTTAATAATAGTCTACATGAGTGTTGCCTCAAGTGAATCAACAGGTAGGTCGTACAATCCGTACCCAACTGTGTTATAAAAGTGCAACTTGTTTAACATTCTTCCACTGTTTCATTCGCATGTGAATCCTTATCCTACTGTGCCTACTTGATGAGTGCGAACAGCACGAAACCGGTCGTTCGGTTTGTGTGTGATGGAGATGCATTCAAATGAACTTATATATATTCATTGTCATTTGTTTTAATCACAGTATACATGAGTGTGTGGTCAAGGGATTGAACCGTTTTGTCCAAACAATTTCAACCATCATTGACAAGCGAAACTTGTTTAACATTCTTCCACTGTTTCAAACACATGTGGATCATGGTCATACTCTGCCTACCTGATGAGTGAAAACAGCACGGAACCAGTCGTGTGATGTGTGTGTGTGTGTGATGGACATTCAAGCGAATCAGCTTTTATTCAAATGATCATGGGTTTTAAACCCAGTCAACATGAGTGGATGATCATGTGATTGAACAGGTTGGTCCTATCTACCTTACTCAACTTTATGTTACAAGCGCAACCTGTTTACCATTCTTTAATTGTTTTAACGCATGGGTGCTCATGTGATTGAACTGGTTCGTCGTACCAATTTTACCCAACTGTGTTTTACAAGTGCAACATATTTAATATTCTTTCGTTGTTTCAACCGCATGTGGATCCTGATCTAAATGTTGCTACTTGATGAGTGCGAACAGCACGAAACCGGTCGTATGGTGCGTGTGTAAGATGGATATGCATGCAAATGAGATTTAATATTAATGGTACTGGATTCTCAACAAAGTCTACATGAGTGTGTGCTCATGTGATTAAACAGGTTGGTCGTATCAACCTTACTCAACTGTATATTACAAGCGCAACTTGTTAACAATTCTTCCATTCCTCTTATTCTACTGTCCCTACTTGATGAGTTCAAACAGCACGAAAGTGGTCGTGGTTGATTTTTGTGTGAAGGAGATGCCTGCAAATGCGCTTTTATATTCATAATAATGGGTTTTCAACCGAGTCTACATGAGTGGTTGCTCATGTGATTGAACTGGTTGGTCGTACCAATTTTACCCAACTGTGTTTTACAAGTGCAACATATTTAATATTCTTTCGTTGTTTTAACCGCATGTGGATCCTGATCTAAGTGTTGCTAATAGATGAGTGCGAACAGCAAGCAGCCGGTCGTATGGTGCGTGTGTGTGATGGAGATGCCTGCAAATTAGATTTTATATTAATGGTACTGGGTTTTCAACAGAGTCTACATAAGTGGGTGCTCATGTGATTGAACAGGTTGGTCGTACCAACCTTACTGAACTGTATATTACAAGCGCAACCTGTTTACCATTCTTCAATTGTTTAAACGCATATGAATACGGAGTTTAGTTTTCCAATTGCATGATTATAACCATCAACTTTGAAACCTTATTTTCCAACGGATAGTAAATGATCAAAATAGTTTACAAATGTACGATCAATCTTTTAATCATTTGTAAACTTTTATGATAGATTTATGTATCTCAAACCATTTTCTTTATTCTGTTCCGATAGATGGGCTAATTTTTCCAATTGATCCAAAAAAATCTGTCGGGACCACACACAGAAATCTCGGTGAACGTTTTATGTTTGAGATCAAACAACTCTTGCTTATTCACGCGCATTGTAAACAGACAAATGACCTCTATAAAATGAATGATGTTTGGTGCATCAAAGTGTCGTTATTGATTATAGCTGAAATAATTTGCGCGAGCGAGAAATCTAACAGAGAAAACTTACTTGTGAGTTAAGTTGCATTGCACGCCCCAAATGGATAGGAAACATATACAGAATAAAATTCCATTTGTGCAGAATGATGTTGCCTGATCACGTACAACTTCGTTTAACTCACACCGGAGTAATATCCAAGTACGGCAGTATTTTCCTTAGGAGAAATGTTCCACATTGATAATTCAACGACCATATTGTTTTGCAAAGAATGCGAAGAATGATGTTGCATAGAAAATAAGCGAAGGGGAGGGGGAGATGTTAAATTTCCTCCGTCAAACACATCGATTGCTTCCAAACCACTGAAATTCTACAAGTTGACTGAGTCAAAATATTAATGTCTCGCACACAACATGATAGATATATATTTATGATGACCGGAATTATTCTGTTATTGTGGAACATAATTGAGTTTTTATCATTGCGATCAACAGCTCAAATTCGTCTATCGATTGCCGGCAATATATTTGCCCCACGCCTGCTATAATTTAGAATCACTCTCTGCAACGGGTATGTGACCTCCTGGATCTAAATTTTCATAAAACAGTGTGGTGTTCCGTGAACTTCACTGTTTAGTTGGAACATCTTTGATGCTGACGTCATTTACGATCGACCGCGTTGAATTTATCTGTGAAAAAAATTGTTCCTGGATCAATCTGAAACAATTGCACCCAATTCATTCAATTTAGATCTTGCGAGTTGCGATATTTATAATGATGTCAAATCAAAATGTTCGGAATGTATACATTCACGTATTGAAGTTAAGAACTAATATGTGTTTGAGTATTACATAATACATAATCAAAAGGTTTTATTTCTGACGCAGAAGATTCGTCTGACCAAGGTTGTCAGTACAAAGAGTATTCAGGATTAATTTCATTATACACATGGCTAAACTTAAACTGGCCAATAACAAAACAGGATATGGCGAGCGGCGAACTTGTTAAAAATGGCAGGCGAGAATAAAATCAATTTACGCACCATCATCTTGTGAATTCCCTTAATTGATTTAATTGTAGGAAGTGTGTTGGCCATCCGCTGGCATATTTGCTTCCTTAGTAAACTAAACGTCACACACGTTACGGTTTATTTGCTTCAAAACAAGACGCCTGATTTTGCCGATAACAGCCCCATTATTCTTGTTGATCGCATTAGAACTAGCCTTTGTTACGTCTGAAACCTCATCATGAAGTCGTTCCGTGTACTCTTTTTGCCAATTTTCGACGCGCAATTTTGAACGAATTACGAGATACCGGAAATTGTTGTGACACTATTGTCACAAAACGTTTGGTTACACCATTTGTTAATAAACTGGATCACATCTGGAAATTATCATTCATGGCGGAGAAGAAACATTGTTCAGTCGACAAATTAATATCTGGACCTGTCGGTCAATTTGTTTTAAATTATTTGGTGAAATGTTTGTAACTGCTGAAAATTCGTTTATATGAATAAAGCCAATTTCTTCCTATTTTTCTTCTTCATGTAAATGAACCCCATGCAAGCTGGCATCAAATCACACATTGATGTACATTCGCCATGTAAAATTATTTTGTTCGAGGTTTGAACAACGAACTACATGTTACGATGGAAGGGCCATTTGTATTCTCCTAACATGCATTGTGCTATAGACGAAATCTGTTCACCTATCAACGATTGCGCGGAATCGTGTAGTTTAAATAGAAATTGTAGTGGAATGGTATTCTACTTCAAACTATCCCGGGGTTGTAATAGCCCTCGCGGCAATACGCCGTCCGATCAGTTGGGGCTTAGTTTAGTCCCTTCAGCTATTTATAAAGTAGCGAGTAGACGAGAACTTCGATTCGCATTGCGCCATCCGTCTCCACAAATACTAGTTCGAAACGCGAAGAGTTCAGCGGATACGCATAGCTGATGAGAGGCAAAAACCTCGAAACCGGTCCTGTGCTTACGGTGAGATTTTAGCGTTTTGGAATGGTATTCTTCTTTAAATTGTAGTGTTGTTAACGCAATATAGCTACCCAAACTCTTAGCGATTGAAGCAAGAAGTCGAAGAAACCTATATGTAGTCAGTCGTTGATTATGCTGGTTGAATAAAGAATGTAGTTCGAAACGACACCATTTTACTTCACGTTGGCTTTATGTTTCATCCTTTTCTAAGTATTCTCTTTTATGGGTAGGATGACAAAAAAATAACCTTATTTTGAAATTCCAATGAAAATCGTGATGTGATTTGTTGTTTTGAAATATTGAGAAATGTCTGTCTGGTTTGTATTTAACTATAAATTAACTCTGCTCAATCATTTGATCCAACAATGTTACTCCAAGCTACGTTGATGCTCATGATGTGCTCCACAATGGCCTTGTACCGTGAGTATTGAGTTCGTAAAAATGTAGTTTCTTTGGATGCTGTTCCGTTTATTTCGATTTATAGTTACTCCATAACCTCCGTTATTATGTTCGATGTTTGCGTAAATTGTGCTCCTATTGAACACCCTATGTTTTCGACACTTTGGTTTTCATAATACGTGTAACAATAATCAAATAATTCGATGTATTAAGTAATTATCCATTTGGAAAATGTTTTTATATGAATTAACAAAATAGATGTAATTTAGCATATTTATACGTGTAAAATTATTTAAATTGCAGTTAAATATTTAGAGAATGGCAGTCAAACGTGCAGTCAAACTAATACCACTTTGGTTATGACGCGAATTATATTTCAGAAAATATACGAGCAGATATACTGTCTCATGATATCGTGCATAAATCGGATCTAGCGTGTTTAAATGTGTAAAAAATGTTTTATTTGTGTGATCAGAATAACCGATTTCAATCGCTTTATTTCAAATTTATTTCAGCACATTCGAATTCACGTGGGTGCTCCGTATATACCTCGTTCTCTAATGACGATCGAGTCCAAATTACGCATGCGGATAATGGAAATTTATGCATCAAATCAGTTTCGGTCACCAAGGATATGCAAATTTCGTTATATTTGACATTTCACCATGTGAGTCTATTTTATCGAGAAATCAGTCACATTTGATTGTGCGATTAAGTCTGGTTGTAGAAATATTTTCATAATTCAAATTTGCAAATACATGTTATCTTTATCTTCATAGGCACTTATTCAACGGAATGTCGTGAGTTATTTCTGCAGATTATTTCAACCTGTTGCATATTGAGCAAACTAGAATAAACTCTACATTGATCATTATATCAAAGTGTAAAATTTGTTCCTCAGCTGTTTGAAAACGTAAAGTTGACAGGTAACTTAGTGTCCAATATCGAACGCAATAACGCAGTGACCGCTTTAATTGATGTTGATAAAGTTGGTCTATAAAACAAATGGTCAGGCAATGTATTGACTCCTAGAAAATCTATAAAATTCCAAGAATATTTACTTTTCGAACCGGAATATTTTTTAACATCTCGTTCAGGCTTCTTCTTCAATCATTCGAGGTGGCATGAAAACTGAATTTCTTCACTAAAACCTATTGTGATATTAGTTACTTGATGAATATGGAGTTAATTCTAACAGATTTTGGGAAGCGTTTCAACTACTATTCCGTTGTTGGATTAGTCATGTATGGCAATAAAAAGTGCTCAATTAACTCTGGCATAAATGTTCAAACGTTTACCAAATTGTCTTTAACATTGCAAGCCATCTTGACTCTGCTCGCACTATCAATAAATGATAAACTCAAATATCACAAAACCGGCTATTGAGTGTTTGTGATGATAATGTACGGGAATAAGGATTTTTAAACATATTTGCTTTTTAACAAACTAGTCAAATACCTAAAATCCAACACCAATAATATTTTAATCGAATGTCTTCTGTGATAGACCACTCAAAATACTACTCCCAAAAGATAGCACCCTAAATGGTTTCATTGCTTCATTAGATCTACCAATAAACAATGAAAAAATATCAACTCTATCATAATTTGAACAATGTATATAAGAGAATTCACTTCAGTGAAACAATGATTCGGTTACTTAACGGTTTTTGATTTGTCCGAAGTATATATGGATAAGTAATAATTTAACGAAACAATTTCATTTTCTATAGTACCAAATTGCAATTCTATAGAAAAACGAAAAATACCAAATATAGTAATAAAATTATACGATGCCTACAGACGCAAATGAAAATCGGAATAGAAATAGAGGCTCTATTGATTACTGAATAGGTCAACGGAAACATTTTGCCATTCAATGCAATATGTTCGATGAAACATCACATGCCGAAAGCTGTTAAACTAAAGGTTATCTGACGATCTATTTGGGCGCTGAGCTGTATTCTGTAAAGAAAAATCTCCTACTTCTTCCAAAATCAAGATAAATATGACCTATCTCCTTTGCAAATGCACCAATTAATTAACATTCTTTTTAATTAGATTTAACAAAATATTGTGCAACAGCACTCTGTTGTTGGTTCGAGTCATATGTAATGGAACATGATTCTCAAAATCTTTCAGGATTTTTTCTGTAATAATTTCTGACCGTAAACTAGCTTGATACGGAGAATATATTACCAAATCCTCTATCTACTATATCTATAAACATATGTAGTTATGTAAATTAAATCTTCATTTACGCACATAACAAAATCTTTATTATCATATTGTTCTTTCCACCCTGATATCATTTACTAATTTAAAAAAAGTGTGTTGAATCGAACCTAGCGTTGTTTGCACTTAAAATTTTAACATGTTACAGATTTTCGAATCCGGCAGGATCTACGTCAGCGATGGGCCTGATTGCTTCGATGGAGATCTCATACAAATACATTATAACAAATCTCAGAGGTTGATTTCCACCAAGCACGGATTTTGTTTCATTTATTCCGGGTCACCCAAGCCTAAACGAATGTTTACCGAAGCACAAATGGTTGCTGGTATGTTGACAGTTAAATACGCATCCACAAATAAGAATATTTAATATGTTGTTTCTATCAAACGACCCCCAGCAAAATAATAAAATGAGTTTGTGAAACATTAATATGTCAAAAAAGTGATTTCTTCTATTTATTAATCTATTGATTCATTTTGAGATGAAAATTTATTTTTGCGGATGTTTTATGTCCAAACCGCTGTGTCGCACTTAGAAATTGTTTGTGGAATAGTCAAACGTTAAAGTGACTTAAAAATTAAACCTTAAACCAAAATGTTCCTAAATAAAATAACTGCTACATATTTAAAATTCAGGTTTTATCTAAAACATTTCAAGATTCAACAATTTTATGTTGACTATAAGCTCCACAATAACAATATAATCGTCAACATTGGTTCATCCGCAAGAAATAACACATAATCCTGTAATTTGTAGTGGAGTCCAGTTAAATATTATGTGCGAAATCTAATATGTGCACACAGAGTTTGTAACTTCGCTGAGTGGTTGCATATATTTCATGAGTTACGTTATTGGGATAGATGCCTTAATAGGAGATTCGCAGTATAAAATTATTCGTATTTGAGTATCTCATAATTAGCGATGAATTTATTCGAAAAAGTAGGGCAGACTATGTTATGCATTCATTTCCAGTACGCAAGATTTTGTAAAACTCGTTCGATCTTGGATAAACGATAGAATATTACATTAGGAAGTAAAATAACCTTCTTGAGGTAAGGAATTCGAGATGGAGAATCAAGCTTCGTGTTTATTATTATGAAGGTGTTCATAATTTTTGTAAACTTTTCGAGAAAGAATATTCTGAAAATCTCTCGCATTTGTAATTTGATGTAATATTCTTCAATGTGTTGTAAATTTTAATCAATGTATTATTTGTTCAATTAAACATTTGCTCACTAGCGAGATCACAGTGAACGAAATTATTTCCTTTGCATGGAATTTTGAGCCGTTGTATTTTTATTTGAATTTTTTCATTCATTCTGTTTAAAATATCAATGATATATTCCATTCCATTTTTGCAGTGCCCGATATTAAAGGTAAGATGCCAAACTAGAAATAAAATACGCAAGTAAATTATTTAACGGATTTCAAAACATCAAATTTCGTGGTCTATCGTTTCTACAAAAATTATAACGATGACACAACGGCAGATTGTTGACAAAAGAATTTCTTGGAATGATTTATTGTTCAATGCACCATCGTGAATTATGATGCCATGTCCATTTTTTCATTGAATACCACAACGTTAAG
Source organism: Atriophallophorus winterbourni (assembly GCA_013407085.1). Lineage (NCBI taxonomy): Eukaryota > Metazoa > Platyhelminthes > Trematoda > Plagiorchiida > Microphallidae > Atriophallophorus > Atriophallophorus winterbourni. The sequence goes on from JACCGJ010005626.1 coordinate 11,782, forward strand.
CGAAATAACCTGTGTAAAACTAGACTCCCTTTTCGCAGGGATAATCACTTTGTGCTATGGGAACAGGTGATAATTTGCTTGCATGTTTTAACATTTCAGATAAATTTAACCGGTTATGTGTATGCTACGCAATCGAATGAATGGCGTCTTCTTGCTAAGTGAGATTAGAATGGGTTAGGATGCATGATGCTTGAGTGATTATCCGCGATCCGTGATCCATAAAGGATCAGAGTGACGTGAACAGGCTATGTGGCTAAATAGTTGACGATTCATCCTAGGTCTTTGTGTTGAGGTTAGATTAATAGATTTGATAAATTAGATACACTTCGTTAATAGACTTCCAGACAGAAATCGACATTTTGCTTATTATACGGCTCAACTCCAATAAAGTTTGTTCAAATAAACAAATTTAGCAATGTGTTATGGAGTTACAAGTTTATGCAAGCACTGATTTTCACAATGGTGGATGATTCGCAATGAGCGTTGTAATCTCTTCCGCAAACGATTACTGGATGTTATATTAAAAGATTTACAGAAAAGTAAACAGTTCTGAAGAGATCAATATATTGTGGTGCACACATTCCCATTCCTCACAAGCCACTACAGGTTTCTGGCTGTTGTGAAAAGAATAACACACTATTAAATGTGTGATTATTTTCATTATTGTAATCAACTAAGTACGATTTAATAATGTGCAATGAATTTAGCACGATTTTTTATAATATGTCGTATAATTTCCGTTGAGAACCTTTTGCATTCAGCTGAATATCCTCTATCATTTATAGTTACGCTATCTTCGAGGATTCCAGTATATGAAGGTTAGGAATCTCTTGGTTTAATTTTTATAATTATTTGAATGTTTTTTATTAGATTCTTGTTTCTTAACGCGAGATGCTTCATGTGAAATAACGAAAATTTTATCTAACATTAACGTGTTGAGGAATTTTGATTCGCAAACTGCAATGGCTATCAAATCACAGTTAATAAATCTAAATCCATGCAGCCTCATGGGATACAGTGGTTACTCAGATTCAACGCATCATATTACTTTGTTGGCCGGCCAAACCAACTCAGATCACATCGGCCCGATTTGATTAAAGGTCAAAATTGACGCTTAATTAGAACGTACAGATCTTAGTAATTATGTTCTAAAGTTCCAATACACATTGTCTACCTAGTTGTTGCGAAAATTGTCGAAAGTGATCTCGATAAAGAATTGCTACATTTTCATACGTTTAACATTACCAACTGAACGAAATGTCTAACAGGGCAATGGTTAATACTGGCTGAACAGTGACAATGAATGCATGCTGAATACAACATTCCGGTTGTGCTTGTGCTTGTTAATTGGTATTGCAAAAAGAATCAGTGTCCGCATAGTTCGTGGCATAACGGTTGGGGGTACCATTAGCCATATCCGTTCACCTATGCAATTTAGGATGTTCCGAAAACATTTCCAGCACAATTGAGCTCAAATTTATTATCACTGTCGTGAAAGCGTTTCGTGTATTAATGGATTTTCCCATTATCAAAGCTCCATCCAGAGTCAGATAACCCGACAAAACATGTCATCAAAACAATTTAACCCGATCTTGGTAAATAAAATAAAATAGGCTCTTAAATCAAGATAGATTATCGTCTGCTGCCCCATAGCAGCATGCCCACTCGAATCATTTCAAAATATATCGGATGAAACAAGGAATGTTGGCCGGATATGCATGCGTTGATACCCCATATAAATAGTGCACGAACGAAAATAGGAGCCGATTGCAATTTTGCAGTTAATTGCAAACTATCAATCGTTCAGTTACAAAACTAAATTGGCTCAATCTCATATGATTTGGTCAGACCAAGAAAATTTGGAAGATCTTTGTTCCCTAATGTTGAAAGAATTTTACGTGATCGCATATCGGTTGTCTACCGAATCCCAAGTATTGAGTTGTCTATACTCCATTGGTCTTGTATGAAACAACACTTTCTCACAAGCTTATCTAAACTTCCCTCCTTCTTTGTGATGGTCATTAAATTGTAAAGAATGTTATATTGTGCAGCATACGCTCATAAAGTGTATTTGTCTACCGAATGTCCCATCACCCCTTACAATATAGCGCAGCATTCGTAAAGCTTGGTTGAAAATCTTATGTGATATGACTGTAGACCGACTTCATGGGAGCTAATGAATTTTATTGAGCCATATAATGTTTATCCTCAATTATTGTATTAAATATGATACACTAAACAAAACAAAAATATCATGTAGTGAAACAACAAAATAGGACGTTTATACGGAATAACATATTCCGCACACCAGTTTTCATTCCATTACGCGTTTTTCTTTCTGCATTTCCTGTTCCATGTTGCTCGGCCGTTTTCTGCTTCAGACCAATTGTACATGTTTTCTTTCGACGGCTAATTGGACAATTGAAATGATATTTATCATAGCGACAGTCGATCTAGTTGGCAGACATTTATCATATTAATTAATTCTGGAAAGGATATCACGTGTTCCCATTTAATAAATAGGTTACGGGTGCAAGAATTGCTGTTACCAATGATAGCGTTTTTTGAAAATCATTATGCCCTAGATAAAGATTTTGATAATGTCTTCCATGTCATACCTCTGATTGTGGCGGCCGTGTATGCCGATAAATCTCAATTTTTTCTGTGCAATTTGTATTACCTACTGTTTCATCTTTGTGCTACTCAGGTTAACAATTAATTGCTAGAATCAGGCGTTAGTACAGGTGTAATTTAGTGCCAATAATCCAGTAAATTTCCATAAACTACGCTTAACACCTAACTAGTGGACATTATACTAATATACTTATTATATATCAAAGTACTTCGAGTGCCAACGATTAGAGCAGGTTTATGCTATTATTTTACTTCTGACATGGAAGCTTCGTCAGACCAAGTTTGATAGGCAGGACATGAATAATTAGCAGTCCACCAACCACAACAGATTTGACCTTACCACTATCACCCTTGGTCTGACAAAGCTTCTCTGTCAGCAGTGAAACGTTACCCAAAACCTGCTCTAACCAATTGCATTGGAATTTCTTTGCAACATGATCGGTCCAAAACATATTCCAATCAATTTCGAACTTCATGTTCTTTCATGATTCAATTTAGAGCGTTGCAAAACAACAACAACAGAATGCAGCGGGATATTAATGCTCAATCCTGCAGAACAATTACAAGGTCTATGCTTGTATCGCGTTGTATCGCCGAGAGAAAAGGCTCTGCAAATCGCATTGAACCGGGTTAGTAGTTATTTCAATTTCATTTTAATATAATAAATAATATTATTTGTCTGAGTAGCGTACAATGCATTCGCTGATGAGATTTCAAATTTGGCCAAATATCTAAACCCAATACCTGAATATACGCCGTGAGCTCTGAGAGGACTATTGATCTTGGTGTCAGAGAGTTCAGTCATTTAATGGTTTGTGGAGCATAACATACAACATGTATTTGCGATGTTCATACAGGATCAACAGCGACCGAATGAGGCCGAAACGAAGATTTCTCAATAATACAGAAAACAACATAACCCTACCAATCAGACCGAATAGCAATGAGACCTTCTTTTGTGACGAACATATATAACAGAATCATGCAAGTACATTACTTTTTTACAAGACTTCTACTGTTCCAAAGCACGCAGATCCTAATCGCTTTAGCTCAACCTAACAGGAGCGTATGGCACGAATCTTATCGTGTTGTGTGTGTGTTAAAATATAATTTTTCAAGCTCATGGGTTTAACTCATTTACAAATGTTTGGCCACATAAAATTGTAAAGGTAGGCCATGACAGTCTTTTTCCACAGTAAATTACAAGTTCACTTCATGTTTATAATTTTACATCATGAATTTACTATTCAAACTCATAAGTTCAAATAGCAAAATCCAGTCGTACTGTGTCTTTGCTAATACGAACGAATGTGTATTACTAAGTGAATTGTGAGAAAGGACTCCGTATTTGAAGCAGGGTAGCACAATTCTTTCGTTATAACATGACGAGTAGTGTCTGATATGCACTATTTATGAACTATTTTCACAGGTTGAAACCGATAGTTGCGAGAATACGAGAAATGATTAATGAAATTTCTTTCACATGGTTGAAAATGAAGAATTTTCAAATTGTGATTGTTTTCCATTATTCGACAAAATAGCATGTTATAATGAAAATAAATCATAAAAGCACACGCTTATATCATCGTTTACCACTTAAATTGACAACAGAGGAAAACTGTGTTTCTGGTGTGATTTACCGACCACCGTCAGCAGACGATGTATAAATTTCTAGTTTGATTAAGAAAATTCAGCAGGTTGTGTGCTATATCGAAACAATGTCCTGATCATGTGTCACATTAATCTCCAGAATTTACTGAAATGCGAGATTCAAACGATGAATTCTCCATGGAATGTTCAAAGAAATTTCGACGCACCATCGAAAATTGCCAAATTCTAAGAAAGGATCTCGAAGCTATTCATACCTGTTCCTTACGAAACTGCCTAACATTCAGCATCCAGCAATGCAAGATTTAAAACGTCGGTAAAACCTTCGAAATCACATATTCTCTGGGATCTCAGTAACTTTCAAGGGTTGCAAAAGAAAAAGATCTGAGATGTGTGGAATAGCAGTAAGATGTAGTCCAAACGGTATTGTTCTGTGGTATAGAATTGTCTTGCAAAACTTAGCATTGCTCAGAAAGATCTTCGATAATTTCACGCAGCAGGTACTCACAGGGATAATAAACACCTATATCCGGTCAAAAATAATGTACGCTGTTCAAACATGGTCCCCACGGTTACAAATTAAATGACCTTGCTGCAACTCGTATAGCACCGCGCTACAAAACTGCTGGCCGGCTATGAAACTGGCAATACGAGGAGTGGATTGCAACTCTGAACCTGTTTGACTTTTCGTACCGTCGTGACAAAGGTGAATTGATCCTGCTGTTCAACATTCTGCATATGGTTGATCACCTACTTGAACACATGTTTCACCGAAAAAAAGCACGTAGTATCAGACCTGATTTAAGATTCAAGATT
>JACCGJ010005627.1:0-12500 GCA_013407085.1 Atriophallophorus winterbourni
GCAAAAATGAAGAAGCGAAGAACACTTGACCTGAAATCGCAAAGAATTAAGCCTAATGAATGGGATAATTACGCAGAAACCTGGGTGAGGAACCTCTCAACAAAGCAACTGACAACAACCGAAGAACGGGTGCTTGCGAAAGGACTTAACTTTAATTATCGGGATGCCGACGCAAGTGAATTCTTAGCGGGTCTGGAGGACATAATCAAATCTCAGGATCTGGATCAGGAAACAAGAGAAAATGTTCGGCAAAAAATTATTCCCGCATTGCAGAGAAACGCAGAACACCAGATGTTTAGCTATGCGGAAAGGAAAGCCATCAAACAACTTAAGAACGACCAGAACATAGTCATTTTACCCGCAGACAAAGGGCGAATGACGGTAGTCATGGATAAAGCTGATTACATTGAGAAAGCTGAAGAACTACTGCGGGACACGACCACCTACCGACAAGTCAGTGAAGATGAAACGAAACGACTAGAAAACAAGATTAACGCTGCCCTCAAGAGACTGAAGTTCAAGGCACAGATTACCAGTGCCGAATATTTCCGAATGAAACCGGAAGATTCCGCGATCCTAAGGTCTACCAAAGGTGCACAAAGAAGGTATCCCACTGCGCCCAATTGTTTCACCGCCGGGAGCACCCACGTATAGATTGTCGAAAGATCTACGAAGAAAACTCATATATCTCGTCAGAGGCTCGGACCAATCCGTACAATCGGCAGAAGAATTTCTCGAAAAATACTGCAAAACGCGAAAATTACTGACGACGATCTAATGGTCTCCTTCGATGTCGCCGCCCTATTTACGTCGATTAACCTTACACTGGCCAAGCAAACAATGTCATCGCTGCTGAAAGAACACGGAAAACGTATGGCGAAAATCGAATCGCTCACGAGGAACTAATGACGCTCTTGGACCTTTGTCTCCACACTCAATTCAAGTTCAAAGGAAAATTGTATGAGCAGATCAAAGGAATTCCAATGGGGTCACCTATCTCTGGACTGATAGAGGAAGCAGTAATACAAAGATTGGAACGCATTTCCATTCGTCTAATAGAACCGAAACTTTGAGTACGCTACGTGGGACGACACCTTCGTCATAATAAAGAAATCGCAATTAGAATGCGCTCATAGACTACTGAATTGCGTCTTCACAGGAATACAGTTCACAAAAGAAACTGAAATCAACAAGTACCTACCGTTCTTGGATGTCCTCGTAACTACAAGCAACACAGGATCCCTCTAGACAAGTGTCTACCGGAAGCACACAAATACGGACCAAATCCTAAATTTCAAAAGCAAGCATCCGATTGCACACAAAAGGAGCTGCGTACGAACGCTGTTCAACCGAGCGCAGACGCACTGCAACTCGTCTAAAACGCTGGTAGAGGAAAAAAGATACCTTTTTAAGGTCATGAAGATAAACGGTTACCCGAAGAGCTTTATCATCATCACATCATCACAGACAGCATTACACCGGTAGCACGTACCGAATGCTTAACTGCCACACAATCATGAAAAAGTAAAATCCTTATAGATGGGGAAGGGTGGGACTTAAATAGCTACGGATTTTATAGAAGAGTAAGCACAAACAAATTGGGTAGAGCTGCCTACACTTCGAATGGTACATGCATTCAAACAAGTTTCGTGAACGAGTAGAGCGACATCAACATGGCAGCTTCCTTGCGGCTTTCACTGTCATGCATCATAAAAAGCTTTTCTCGTCACTCCGCTTGACAACATACAACGCTGAGCAAACACTCCAAGAAGATGCTTAGTGCAAGACCGCCATTGAACACGGTTTCGGGATATATCCTGAAGCGTAACTAGCCATTGCGGTATCTCATCGCGGGGACACGAGCCCGGAAGACGCGCTGCGCCTACTTTGAAAAGGTTACTAGTAAGGGTTTTAACTGCCTATGTCATTTGACGGTTTAACCACCCCGAGATTTATGCCAATCAGAATGTGGCGTCGCTAAAAGAATCTGTTTCGGAAGTCGGTGGTCCGGCATCCGTAAGACGTGACCCATCCAGCGTAACCAATGCAGGTTGATTTGCTTCTCTATACCAACATTATTACCGAACAACTTATTTCGGAGAGCATCGGTGCGTATGCGTTCATTTAAGAGATCGTTTAATTGCTGGTGTCAATGAACCCGAATTATATCGTCAGTTATTGATGTTGAATAATCCAACTTTTGAAAATGTTAAGAGAATATGTGAACATTATGAATATGTTGCAAAAGAAACTAATCGTCAAATTAATGCTGACACTCAATCTGATTTGTTTGGAACCTCCAAATCTAAACGTCAGTCAAGCAACCGACCACAGCGGCAAAGTGATTCTTAGGTAAAACCAGACAGAATAAGCAAATCCAATTTTTACAATCAGAAGTTTGGAAAATGTACATCTTGTGGCAAGTTACATTCTCGATTTACTTGTCCATTTCGTAATACTACATGTTTTAAATGTGGTAAACTTGGACATATTCAGTTAGTTTGTCGAAATTCGAAGACATGTTATGTACATAGTAATGATACACAAGTCATCAATGTTGAAAATCGAATCAGCTCACTACCATTATCAGTGTTACCATCCACAGTGTCTCATATTGGTAAACGTATATTCAGTAATTATGGTTCCCAAGAATTTATACTTGATACAGGAAGTCTGGAATCATTAATTTCATTGAATGGCTTGAAACATTTTGCCCCTGATGCTCAAATTCATCAATCTGACATTTCGATTCACGGCGTTACAGGACATTCTGTACCCGTTGTCGGAGTTTGCTCTATTCCAGTCAGATATGGTACTGCCAAACCAGTTGAGTGTTCATTCATTGTCACGAAATCTGGTGCAACTATTATTGGTTTAAAATCGCTAAAATTACTAAAAAATTGACTTTTTTGTCTACAAGTTGATTATCAAAATTGGACTCTAATGCAATAAAAAATTTAATTCGTCAGTGTGCATCGCATTCCGGTAGCATGAACATAAAACCTGTTCATTTAGAAATAACTGGTGATCCTATATTTTTGAAACGTCGCCTGATTGCATATGGTTTAAGGGAACCTGTTCGAAAAGTGATTAATTCTTTGTGTGAACGTGGAATAATTGTTCCAGTGGCAGCCTCCAAATGTGCCACGCCAATAGTTACACTTCTGAAAAGAGATGGACAAACGCCCCGTGTTTGTGGAGATTACAGAGTGACACTGAACCCTCGATTAATGAAACGAAGTTGTACGACTGAGGAACCTGAAGCTATATTATCTCGTTTACATGTTTCATGTGTTTTCTCGAAAATCGATCTGAAGGATGCCTACTTACAGATACCACCTGAGGAAGCATCAAGTGAAACTACAACCATTAACACGCCTTTTGGATTGTATCGTTATAAGTTTCTTCCGTTTGGCATATCTGTTTCACCAGCTGTATTTCAATATGTGATGAACAATATTGTTGATGGCCTCCCTGGTGTCGGAGTCTATTAAGACGATATTGTTATTCATGCACCCGATAATCGTGTTCACGATCAACGTTTATTACGTTTACTCTCTCGTTTCAAACATTAGAACGGTAAATAAAATCCGGATAAATGCATCATTTCTGTTGATGAGATTGCTTGTCTCGGATACTGTGTATCGTCTAATGGACTCCGTCTAGACCAGAATCATCTTAAACCTATGGTGGAAATGAAATCGCCAAATTCTTTTAGTGAACTTCGATCGGTAATGGGAGTGCTACAATATTATTTTAAATTCATCCCAAATTTTGCAACAGTTGCTAATTCATTGTTCACATTAATGAATGCTACTACGTTCAAGTGGACTTCCGAACATGAAAAGACACTTCCAGTGTTGTACTTAAGCCGTTTACACCAAATTTGCGTTCTGTTTTAATCACGGATGCTTCCCCTCGTGGAATTGGTGCTGTTTTAGAGCAAAATGGCCATCCGGTATTGTGTATTTCACGTCGACTAAGTAAAGCAGAACAAAGTTATGCTCAGACTCATCGAGAAGCGCTTGGTCATGAATTCACTATAGTAACTGATCATGAAGCACTGAAATTTATTTACAATCCGATATCTTCATTGACAAAATCTACTACAGCAATGGTTTAGGGATGGAGCATAGCACTTGGTGCATATAATTACACTATTGAAGATCGCCACATCCAAGAACTGTGCACAAGCGTCATGTAGATCAAATCATCTACCAAGATTCAGGTCAGTTGCGTTCTAATATTGTTTGCGTTAGCAATCATAACACAACACCTCCAGATTCTTCCGAGAATATTGAATCAAGTGAACCTGTCAGACGATCGGATAGACTGAGGAACAAACCTATTCAAGATTACCAAAATCCGAGGACGATTGGGAACTGCGGTGGATGTGATGATTGTTTGAATAACAATCAATAATAATCAATAATGCTGTTATTAAAATTCTCGTTGTTAAAGTTAAATTAATTAATACATACCGTGTGATTCGAGTGAGCGTGGTTTATTCTCACCTCTATTCTTAGGTTGGTTATTTCACTCAATTCAATTCAATGCAATTCATTACAGACAACTAAAATCTATGCAGATGTAGTTTAGTTGAAACGATTGGTGTGATGTTGTTTATGATGCTCATTGAAATTGGCATTTCGTTTGTACAACGAAAAACGGTGTTCAATCACCGAATCACTGTGACGCATAAAGCGTATTAACGGAATGTGTTATATTATAACTATAGAGGAATCGTGATGAATACAATTGTATTGGGATAGAAATCTGAAAACAGTGATACGTCTGTTATCCGTATATCTTTAATTTTGCAAAATATTCATTTTATGTATCACGTTTACGGTCTACTTAGAGCAAGTTTCCTTCCGAAAAACGAATTCAACTTTTCTCGACCAGTTTGTCCACTACGGAACATTTCCATGTTGACCTCAACGGTTGGCAACACGTTTAGCCTTACCGTCCACCGGGTGTTATGACCTCGCCGGTTGTATAGCCTGGTCTGTATTTTACGTACCAAATTTGCGGTCTGTTTAGATCAGGTTTCATTCAGAATAACAACTTTCTCTCGGCCAGTGTGTTCGCTTCGGAACATTCCCATGTTGACCTCAATGGTTTGCAACAAGCTTAGCCTCACCGCTGGTAGTATACCGTAGCCTGTACTTTTATTTCACGTCAAGTCTAAATCAAACGAAGGAGCAACAACCAATCAACGCACATTGATCTTGTAGGAAAAGTTAACTATTTTCATGAAAGTGGATAAGGTTGTACGACCACTGTGACGCATATTGCTTATTAACGGAATGTGTTATATTATAACTGTAGATGAATCATGTTGTATACTAGTGTATTCGGATAGAATTCAACGATTATCTTGAAGGACAAATGAATGAATCTTGTCGTGAAATTAAATCGGGATATACGCATCATTTTTGTTGATTGTCTTGGATGCACCATAAAGCTGGTTTCTTTCTGTTTGCCGTCAGCAGGTGGAGACGGTAAGATCAGATTCTGCGAGTCTTGAATCAGTTGATAAGTGGTACACAAAGCAACAACCTTAACAATATCCATATGATAGTAATAATTCAATAAGAAATCGAATAATTTCTCACATGAAGTAACAAGGGGAGTTTGATCGTATTGGGTGTGGCACATTCACCCATGACAGAGACATTTTACTTGTCTCGCTACATATAATGACACCTCATTATCTTTTCTTGTTCTATGTAATCGCATTTGTCTCGTTACATGGAATGACCTTCATTCCACATAGACTGTCTGCATTTCTCTACCCCAAAGTAGCTACAAGTCTGGGTTACACATCACGCTGCCTATGCACTGTGCAATTGTCTGACCTACTTAACATGTCAACGCATTCATGTAATGTAATGGAAAATGTTTGCGACCGATCGGGGAATCATAATCATGAAAAAATAAAGTTTGTAATGAATCGGTGAGAGTAGTTTATGGGTAACGTTTCGCTTCTGACACAGAAGCTTCGTCAGACCAAATCAAAACGTCAGTCGAGCAACCGACCACAGCGACAAAGTGATTCTGAGGTAAAACCAGACAGAATAAGCAAATTCAGCAAATGCAAATCCAATTTTTACAATCAGAAGTTTGGAAAATGTGCATCTTGTGGCAAGTTACATTCTCGATTTACTTGTCCGTTTCGTAATACTACATGTTTTAAATGTGGTAAACTTGGACATATTCAGTTAGTTTGTCGAAATTCGAAGACATGTTATGTACATAGTAATGATACACAAGTCGTCAATGTTGAAAATCGAATCAGCTCACTACCATTATCAGTGTTACCATCCACAGTGTCTCATATTGGTAAACGTATATTCAGTAGTTATGGTTCCCAAGAATTTATACTTGATACAGGAAGTCTGGAATCATTAATTTCATTGAATGGCTTGAAACATTTTGCCCCTGATGCTCAAATTCATCAATCTGACATTTCGATTCACGGCCTTACAGGACATTCTGTACCTGTTGTTGGAGTTTAATCCAGACAATAACGAATGTCACTTTTTTGGAGCGAAGCGAATTTTCGAAGTGCTCTAACTGCCCTTCGCAATGGCGAATAGTATCAAAGCGAATATCCGAAGTGCACTTCGCAATGGCGAAGCGAAGTATTCGTTTTTGGCTGGTTTGATCTATTCCAGTCAGGTATGGTACTGCTAAACCAGTTGAGTGTTCATTCATTGTCACGAAATCTGGGGCAAATATTCTTGGTTTAAAATCGCTAAAATTGCTCAATCTTGACTTTTTTCTCTACAAGTTGATTATCACAATTTGACTCTAATGCAATAAAAAATTTAATTCGTCAGTGTGCATCGCATTCCGGTGACATGAACATAAAACCTGTTCATTTAGAAATAACTGGTGATCCTATATTTTTGAAATGTCGCCTGATTGCATATGGTTTAAGGGAACCTGTTCGAAAAGTGATTAATTCTTGGTGTGAACGTGGAATTCTTGTTCCAGTGGCAGCCTCCAAATGTGCCACGCCAATAGTAACACTTCTGAAAAGAGATGGACAAACGCCCCGTGTTTGTGGAGATTACAGAGTGACACTGAACCCTCGATTAATGAAACGAAGTTGTACGACTGAGGAACCTGAAGCTATATTATCTCGTTTACATGGTTCATGTGTTTTCTCGAAAATCGATCTGAAGGATGCCTACCTACAGATACCACTTGATGAAGCATCAAGTGAAGCTACAACCATTAACACGCCTTTTGGATTGTATCGTTATAAGTTTCTTCCGTTTGGCTTATCTGTTTCGCCAGCTGTATTTCAAGATGTGATGAACAATATTGTTGATGGCTTCCCTGGTGTCGAAGTCTATCAAGACGATATTGTTATTCATGCACCCGATAATCGTGTTTACGATCAACGTTTATTAGCTTTACTCTCTCGTTTCAAACATTATAACGTTAAATAAAATCCGGATAAATGCATCATTTCTGTTGATGAGATTGATTGTCTCGGATATTGTGTATCGTCTAATGGACTCCGTCCAGACCAGAATCGTCTTAAACCTATGGTGGAAATGAAATCGCCAAATTCTTTTAGTGAACTTCGATCGGTAATGGGAGTGCTACAATATTATTCTAAATTCATCCCAAATTTTGCAACAGTTGCTAATTCAATGTTTACATTAATGAATGCTACTACGTTCAAGTGGACTTCCGAACATGAAAAGACACTTCCAGTGCTGTACTTAAACCGTTTACACCGAATTTGCGTTCTGTTTTAATCACGGATGCTTCCCCTCGTGGAATTGGTGCTGTTTTAGAGCAAAATGGCCATCCGGTATTGTGTATTTCACGTGGACTAAGTAAAGCAGAATAAAATAATGCTCAGACTCATCGAGAAGCGCTTGGTCATGAATTCACTATAGTAACTGATCATGAAGCATTGAAATTTATTTACAATCCGATATCTTGATTGACAAAATCTACTACAGCAATGGTTTAGGGATGGAGCATAGCACTTGGTGCATATAATTACACTATTGAACATCGCCACATCCAAGAACTGTGCACAAGCGTCATGCCGATCAAATCATCTACCAGGATTCAGGTCAGTTGCGTTCTAATACTGGTTGCGTTAGCAATCATAACACAACACCTCCAGATTCTTCCGAGAATATTGAATCAAGTGAACCTGTCAGACGATCGGATAGACTGAGGAACAAACCTATTCAAGATTACCAAAATACGAGGACGATTGGGAACTGTGGTGGATGTGATGATTGTTTGAATAACAATCAATAATAATCAATAATGCTGTTATTAAAATTCTCGTTGTTAAAGTTAAATTAATTAATAGATACCGTGTGATTTGAGTGAGCGTGGTTTATTCTCACCTCTATTCTTGGGCTGGTTATTTCACTCAATTCAATTCAATACAATTCATTACAGACAACTAAAAACTATGCAGATATAGTTTAGTTGAAACGATTGTTGTGATGTTGTTTATGATGCTCATTGAAATTGGCATTTCGTTTGTACAACGAAAAACGGTGTTCAATCACCGAATCACTGTGACGCATAAAGCGTATTAACGGAATGTGTTATATTATAACTATAGAGGAATCGTGATGAATACAATTGTATTGGGATAGAAATCTGAAAACAGTGATACGTCTGTTATCCGTATATCTTTAATTTTGCAAAATATTCATTTTATGTATCACGTTTACGGTCTACTTAGAGCAAGTTTCCTTCCGAAAAACGAATTCAACTTTTCTCGACCAGTTTGTCCACTACGGAACATTTCCATGTTGACCTCAACGGTTGGCAACACGTTTAGCCTTACCGTCCACCGGGTGTTATGACCTCGCCGGTTGTATAGCCTGGTCTGTATTTTACGTACCAAATTTGCGGTCTGTTTAGATCAGGTTTCATTCAGAATAACAACTTTCTCTCGGCCAGTGTGTTCGCTTCGGAACATTCCCATGTTGACCTCAATGGTTTGCAACAAGCTTAGCCTAACCGCTGGTAGTATACCGTAGCCTGTACTTTTATTTCACGTCAAGTCTAAATCAAACGAAGGAGCAACAACCAATCAACGCACATTGATCTTGTAGGAAAAGTAAACTATTTTCATGAAAGTGGATAAGGTTGTACGACCACTGTGACGCATATTGCTTATTAACGGAATGTGTTATATTATAACTGTAGATGAATCATGTTGTATACTAGTGTATTTGGATAGAATTGAACGATAATCTTGAAGGACAAATGAAAGAATCTTGTCGTGAAATTAAATCCGGATAAATGCAACAAGCTTAACAATATCCATGTGATGGTTATAATTCAATAAGAAATCGAATAATTTCTCACATGAAGTAAGAAGGGGAGTTTGATCGTATTGGGTGTGGCACATTCACCCATGACAGAGACATTTTACTTGTCTCGCTACATATAATGACACCTCATTATCTTTTCTTGTTCTATGTAATCGCATTTGTCTCGAAACATGGAATGTCCTCAATTCCACATAGGCTGTCTGCATCTCTCTACCCCAAAGTAGCTACCAGTCTGGGTTACACATCACGCTGCCTATGCACTGTGCAATTGTCTGACCTACTTAACATGTCAACGCATTCATGTAACGTTTTAATTATGATACGGATTTGTAAACCAGTGTCAATTGGCCGTCACCGATTGATATTCTGTGGTGAAATTATTACAATAGCGATTCAAGCGGGTGACGCATTCGCGCAAACTCGCAATCTGATTGGACGAAAGTGCGCACCTTGTACAGGCTAGCAGACTACAGGGGGCGAATGAAACTAAACGCTCTACCTGTAGTGAGAGGGGAGCTACGTGGAAATTATCGGTCCATCACACAGAGCATGAGCGGTTATTCAACGCACAGTCCTGCAGAAATATTTATGAGTCACAAGCTACATGATAGTTCAAAAAGCTCACTAAATTCCATGCAGCTTCACTAATGGAACGTTTTCCATGATGCACAATCAGCTAAGAGAGCAACATTCCACTCGTCTCAACACAACACATTTTTATCGCATTCGACCGCACTATGACCATGTCCAATTTACTGCCTTAGGTTAAGAAAGCCAATGGATGGGAAATAAAATATATATTTTGAAATTTGTTAAACAGCAAGTTTTGTTTCAGTGAACCTTGTATTCTTCTACCCTCGAATTGATATTGCGATGTGTCCGGAGGCACGAGATGACAACACCTGGAGGAGAGATAGGTATAGAATTTAGGTATATACAGTATAGATTGGTGAATACACATGTGTCGCTCTGATTTTGACTTTTCTACAAGTAGTACTCAACCCACCACCACTTATTTGGCCTTACCGCTAAACAGCATATAGTACATCTACGCTGTGTCACATCTCGTGGGAATGACCAGGATCAGTGGTACATTTCCCTCAGTGTGTATCCAAATCAATCTGATACAAGTGAAGGTCAGTTGACACAGCAAGGAGTTGCTTAAGCCTGGATTCATCGGAAGCCATAGTACGCTTAAGGACAGCAGACTTCAGTGTGTCTTAAGGCGAAATGGAGGGCATGGGATCGAGAACGTCTAGTACTTCTTTTGCGGTGTAAGATGGTAACTGTGATTGTAAAAAAACATGACGTCTTCCTTCGTGATTCGTCTGAAACGAAACATGCCTTCTACCTGGATGAACCAGATATGTTGGTTAGCAGGGTCGAATGCTGGGGTGTTACAGCCGATGACATTCACTTGCGATTCGTTAGGTTCATGCGACATGGCAAAATTGAAATTCTGGGAGTTCTGAACAAAAAATGGAAAGCGGGCTCACCAACTATGTAGTGGATAAGTGCAAAAATATAACAGAAAAATGTTACAGTATTAGCGGACAAAAGAACGAACTCACGGTAAATGAAAATTCAATGTCCAATGCAATTATCCACACAAAAATATTCCAGCTCCGAACTCTAGTGCGTCGCGTTGATCGGCTATAATAATTGGCGAAGCTGAAAGATGCGGCGACACGTCAATTTTGCCGTTAACCGTCGTGATTCGCAAACACGCAACAATACAGCACGAGCGAACAAAGCAGAAGAACGCGAGCGGAAAATGTATATTATTAATTAATGAGTATTTACAGAATGCGATACAAAGGATGAGCAACAACAACTCATTTAACCAATGGAAGATCAATAGTCTATGAGTGATAAGGACAAGAAACCGATAGATTGATATAGCAATATCGATTATCGGAACAAAACTATAATTTCTAAATTAATGGATGAAAATGGTACAAAAATAAGTATGTACGCATCGCTGAAAATGGAAATACAATTGAAAAGAAAGTAACAATACAAATTGCTACAAGTGCTCTAACGGTCAAATGCTAACTCAGATCTTCTAACGGAAAGGAGGTAAGTGAGTGGCACTTAATATTAATCGTGAGTCAATTATTCCTGCAACTGTGCAGCACAGCAAGAATATATGGCCCCGTGTTTCACTTGGCGTAACTCTTTCCGTACAACTCTTCGCCCCACGTAAAACTTTTGCATAAGCTTGTGCAAACGTTAGCGAATAGTCATCAGTGATGATGTTATACCCATGACTTGCATACGAGTCTTTAAATAACGGCTGCACTCTTGAACTAACACTTTTAACGAATGACCTAGCTGGGAATGTGTATTCACGTCCAGGCAGAGCAACAACATAAGTATTATCCGGGTTTTGAATTACTGCCAAATATGTAAGAACGTATTCAGTAACCGCGTGTTCCAGAAATTTCCCTTCACGTAATTCATGTTGCGATACTGACGTTTTCTTTTCAATTTCAGAAAATCCCGGGACCATGGCAATGGATTCATATAGCGAAACATCAGAAAATGGACCTGGGAATCGGCCTGCTAGCAATTCTCTTACAATATAAGCCATTCGTTCCAATGTACCTTCAGGCAACTTCAATGATCCAAATTGTAATAAACTCATTACTGAAGGGGCATTATTCGAATCCACGAGGCGTTTCCATTTGATTATCTGATCATATGTATGTTCCACCTCGCGTAAGACAACATTGATATTTGGGTAGGACATTTGTGTAGATTACTTATATACTAAAGCGAGATAATTATACAAAAAAATAGCAAACCTCAATTATTCCGCTTCGTACTGAATCCAAAAACACGAATATTCAACCGTAGCAATGACAAGAGTGATCGCAACTTCAAATAGCGCGGAAACGGCCAAATAAAGATACACAAAAATACGCTCGACGACGAATAAAGTCAAGTAGTTCGGTAAAACAAAAATGGTAAAAGTATACGAAAATACCAGCAGAATTAAACAATAGGATGTCAGTAAAATAAATAAAAATGTTCATCTTACATGCATAATAGAGTCAAACACGCCCGTTCGTGGGTTGTGTGATGGAAATGGGTGCAAATTAGCATTTTAATTCATACTTATGGATTTAACACCATCATACATATGTTTGGACACGTGATTGA
>JACCGJ010005628.1:0-15439 GCA_013407085.1 Atriophallophorus winterbourni
TATATACATATATATATTGTAGTTTGAACTGAAAATTTGGGAAAATTCCTTTAGGAATCCAAACTACGTCACCGAAAAATATTACATCCCTCTGGTTTCCTTAAATAATTATCCATTACACAAGAACTAATAATTACTTGAGCTTCGATTTAAAACATTTCTGATGAGATCTCGCAGCAGAGATCGTATGTGAGCGATATCATATCGACGCTTTTTTTCGGAATAACCATTCGATAGAACTCTGGCAAAGTTTGTCGTAGCTAATGTTTCCAAATAATATTTTCACAGTTGTCTATAGCGTAAAAAGGTGATTATTGACTATAACATAATAATTCAATCAAATACATAACGAATATAATACGAAAATAACGCTGAAACGCTTGAGTTAGGTAAACCTATAGAGTAGGTCTTCAAAAATGTGTGGTAAATGGGCTTATAATATATGCCCAAACAAATTTTGATGTTCACTTCTCCAACTAGATTTACTTACCTGAAGAATAAGAGGAATGTACATCTAGAGGATCTTAAATGTGAATGTTGCTCATAAAATTTCGTACCAAATCATATCTCACCAGCGAAACAGTTTCAACTCGCATAAGTCAATGCGTAGCGGTAGTATAAAAATGTCAATCAAGATTTCGTTAGCTGAGTGGTTTTGTTCTTTGGTCGATGGCGACAATTAATGTAACTCGCAATTGTAAAATGATCTCATAATCCAAACCATCTCGCATATTGTAGTGTGTTTTAAAGTGTTGTGTGAACGAGATCTGATATCTCCCGTTTCCTCTTCAAAAATGACATATGTTTTGAAAAATTAGTGAACCATCAATGATTAAGTCTGATGAATGACCTTCAATATATTTGCTAAGTGAGCAACTTTTAACCATGACAAAAACTTCTCACTGCTCCTGCTATATGAAAAGTCTATTATTCATGCATGAACTTCAATTCCTGTATGTTTTGCTAGACACTGACCAACATTCCACATTTTCAATTGCTTGCTATAAATTTGCGACGTGCTTTTTTGAATGTTATACAGCACTAGCATACGTTAATTTGTACTTCACATTACAACATCATGAAAGCATGATAATATGGTTCCACGCAACATTCACAAAAATATGTAGTGCACTTTTAGGCAAAAACTTTTGAACGGTGCAATGTTATTGACAGAATGCGAACATTTCTATTGGAAATAGTAACGATTTTCTCACTGGCAAGGAAATTGGATAACATAGACTGTCTGCAATAGTTTCACCATCAATTTTTGCACACCAATGAGAGTAACAAATCGAATGTTTTCGACCATTTTAAAGTTCGAGTGACATCCGAAATGCATGAAGGTTATTAGCTAATAAGATACACAAATTGTATTTACAGGGAGAAATTCTAAAGGGTTGCTATCTTTTCTCTTCCACACAAAATTTAGGAGCATCCTAGCAATGCTGCCGCTTTTTGGACTCGAAACTTATACAGACTATGTTTAAGGTACCAGTGTTCTGTTTTGTATGCGCTCAGACTCTGCATACCCAAAGTATTCCTGAGAAGTTCTTAGAATAAATTTGTCGATCACTTTCTAACTAAGTTTAATAATCCACTTTGAATCGACTTCAATGTTTTGTTTTATGACCAAATTCTATAGTTGGTCATTCTGGATGTCTGTTTCATTTTTTTATCGTCGCACTAAAAATGCTAACCACGGAAGCATATTTTACAACCTTATTTGTGCAAGTTTCGTAACCAAAGTTTTCAAATGATTATATTTCATTCAATATCTTATCAGTATTTATTATTTCTGATTTTAAATGGTAACAGCGAAACGATGAAGCTTAGAGCCGTATCACATCACACTCAACATGAGTAAAACCGCGCCAGTATTTGACTGGTTGTTTTTATTATGCGAATTCCTTCAAGATATATAATAACGGGATCAATTTCTCATAATGGCGGACCACAGCATAGGTGTTATACTTATCGTGGACTCTTTGTGACAAGTAGTGTTGATGATGTAAATTTATCTTCGTAACTAGATGTCTTGATCCATTTTCAGTGAAGCGTAATGAAGTGTAGACATTCAAGAAAATAAATAGATTTTCTATCAAAGATTGACTTAGTGAAATCTCTGGTAAGTTGGAATCCCGTCCTACTGTTCAGAACATTTTGTACTGAAGATAATCAAATTGCCGTTGTTTTTACTCAAATGTTTTTGTATTTCGTTCTATACAGTACAAAAGAAAGACGGTATGAGTTCAGGTATTGATTACATGACATATGAGTTCACGTTATGACTGTGTTTCTATGGAATGTGATATCACTTCGTTAAAAATTCAACGAAACCTCCTTTCATACCATCTTGTCTAATAAATTCAATGTCTTGATAATGCGAAAGTAATGACTTTCATGATTAGAGAATACAACTTCAGACAATGTTTTTGCTATACACGGGATCCTAGATTATATATCCGAAGCATTTTTCAAGGGATCCATCCGTTTACATATAAATAAATAAATAATTTTATTCTCGGATATCCAAGGCATGATAAGCATGATCAATAATTACCAAAATGTTAGTACAATCGATATGTAGTATGTACAATCGAGAATACATTTTCACATCTGCAGCTGAATTTTTCGTTCGATTAAAATAAAGGTTAGCGGTATTTACAAATTGCTTCCAGAGGATCAGCAAGATATCTGTTATTAAACGAGAAAAATACTGGTATTGCGTATAAGAAAGCGTAAAGAGTAAATGCAGTCGAATATTCGAATCCCACTTCGAAAGCGATTCCCGGTAGAACTCTTAGTTATGCCAGGATTTTGACCATCCTGTTATGATAACATACTGCTACTTTCTAGTCAATTCTCCTTGAATGAGAGCTGCGGTGTAGAGATTATTACCCCACCAGAGTTAAACGAAAAAGTTGCCACGTTTGTACTTCCTTCTTTACAACTTTACCAAGATCCCTGTTACAAGTTCTCCAAGCAGTCTCTAGTATTATTGTTAAAGAGAACCGCCGTTGGATTTGAATAAAATCGCGTTTTTGTGCAAAACGCTTTCAGAAATTACGCAAGTATTTAGCAGCGTTGCCCCCATAAATTTAGGAACAAAATATAGTATACTATAGCAGTATGACGACCAATCTTTTGCCATTTGCACAATGCCGTAAATCCTACGGCAACTCATCTCACAGGGGGGCGTTTCAGAATAAATGAGGGAAAGCTGGATTTAGAATCCAAACAGAAAGCTCTGGGGGAGGCTCTAGCCAATTATAAAACCCCGCATGATTCTAGGAGCCAATCAAACTCGGTCCCCGAGAAATTCTTAACCAATCATGTTTCAAAACGTAATTTTTGCCGTATAATAAGGTATCTTGCATAATCTCGTAGTTCTGGCAATAAACGGTCGTGTTCTGACCTGCTGCTCAGCTAAGTATCAAGCCTTGTGGACATTATGGGGGCTCTTAGATGTTACGACTGTATTTTTAAAGCCTCTTAAATTCTCATGCATACAATACTCTTTCGGTAGGAACTTGATACAAATTTCACTGTTGCATTACAACCAAAATTGGACATCTTTTTCGAAGTGCGCATTCAGATGAGCAAAAAAAAATCAAAATTTTCGGCATTTTCAAAGTAAAACGATCGCTAACGATTGGAAAAGGCATTTCGAATAACTACGGTACGGGGCTTTTAATCAGATGAGAATACCGATTAATTTTCAGTTCGGTCAGTTCAGTTGCACAGGGTGGTTTGTGGCCTGAGTCGCCAATCAAGCTTTCCAAATTTCTCTCGGTGGTAATGCCACATAAGATCTCTCACACCACTTCCAACAAAAATCCGAGGAATTTTATTCTGGTATGAGCGTAATCTGGATGCAACAGAAACCTCCCATTACCAATAATTGAGTAGAGACATTGTGCGTTTCAAAGAGTTCAACTATTCAATTATGGATTAAAATCAGAAATAAAGGATAGCCCCAGTGGCTTATATATTATTAGCTTATAAACTAAAAATGCAACACCAAATATCCCCAAGTCTGTCAGGTTACCTACAATTTACCACCCACACATGTATCGATTATTTGAAATTACAACAAAAACGATTTCCCTAACTGTATATATCGGGCTATAATTCGACCGGTTTCAACTGTGTTTCACCCAGTGTTATAAAAGATGCACAGTCATATAACTACCGAGATTACTAACTGATAATTTTTACGAGCGGTATGAGTTGACATACACGGAAAGAACACTGTTCGAATGCATGCTACTAGAGACCCTTTAGCTTGATAAGAATTATTTGCACAATCAGAATTCGTTTGACATCAAATATGTGAGCAGTTGCTCGCTTTCTCTTATCAAGAGATGTAAAAAGAATTGTAAAACTAATGGTTCACTTTCTAAGCTTTCAAATAATAATGATGCTGATAATAACAATACTAATAATAAAAATAAATGCTACTACTACTAAAAAATAATATTGTATATTATTGGATAAATGAAGTCATTCTATGCATGATAACTTGTTTTTATGAACAGGAACTTAACATGAAATAGTGCTTTTACAAATGTCAATCTCGAATATAGTAACATATTTTTTCGTTAGCAACATATACAGAATAACGAAGCGATAAAACGTCACAATGTTTCATAATGTCAGTAAATGCGTGAAATGTAGAAAAGGGAATAATTACACTTTCGACAGGTACAAATTTTACTGTTAATTCTTGAATAATGATCAACATGTGATTTTAAATGGTTATTTGCGGCTATGGAATTAAATTAATCGACTCCAGGACAAGAAATTGATATCATTATTTATGAATTAGGAGAGGGCATTTTCGGGAATTCTGGAAAGTAAATTCTCGAAAAACGCTAAATGGCTTTTAAAACCTGAGGGTAATAAATTAAAAGCCATTCCACAGATTCTTCTGCATTGTTTATCAGCGTGATTCACGTAATAGTTTCGAAACAGGCGAGTTCAGTGCACCTCTGTTTATGTCCGTTGATGTTAATCAGAAAATTGTCACCACAGTTTTGTCGGTTGGCTCCGACGATATACATTTGACTATTTATAACCTCTTATAACTATAATAAGCCTTGCGATCAGCAAATATTTTGCAGCTACCTTACTCCAGGGTATACTACCTGGTGATTGAAAACCATCGGCGGTGGTAGACATACACAAAAGTGTTTCCAGTTCAAATATATGCGGATGTAGACCAGTACGTCTGACTAACATTGAATTAACAAATTGAATGGACAATAGCATGAGAATTCCTATTAAACTTAGAAGATAGCTAGAAGTCGCCGGATGAACCATCGGGATAGCTGCTGATCAGAAAGTGAAAGATCTCAGCAATAATATTACAGAAGCTTTTATATTGTCTACTAAGTTGGTCGAAGCAGCAAACAAGGCTCACCTGGAACTGAGCTCAGCGTTGTAATACCAGAAGTCTCCTATGATCATTCTTTCTTACAACGTAGTCGTGCGACCTCACTTATTATATTGTGTTCAATCCTGGGAACCGTAAGTGAAAATAAAATTCAAAGTAATTCAAATTCCAAGTTTTAACGGGAAAATAAGCAAATACTTTACAGTAAACATTGATTAAAAATATAGGGAATCCATAAAATCAACACAAATGTTTTATCAATATAGAAAATCAGCTTGAGTATTTAGGTGCGAGGTTGGATTTGGTCACCATATATTTGTCAAGTTCATCATTCAACACGATGCACAAATGTTATGTGTGAGCGGATAGTTCCATATGAAACAAAACTCAGACAGCAAAGCATAACCTCCGACAATTCGATCTAGAAGGTGGAATAATTAATTTGTTGCCGTGCGATCTGCTACCACGTGCATCTTGCGTTAAGACAGTTGTTCAGGTGGGTGATCCAACATATGCAGAATGTCGAACAGCAGGATCAAGTCACCCCTGACACGACGGTACGAAAAGTCAAACAGGTTCAGATTTGCAAACGTCTTTTCGTATGGCCTGTTATATAGTCCGGTCACAAGTTTTGTAGCGCGGTGGTATATGCGTTGCAACAAGATTATTTTTTTTGTAACCACACTGACCTTGCTTGAACAGTGTATTTCATTGTTAGCCTGATATAGGTGTTAATTATCCCTGGGAGTATCTGCTTTATAAAACTACCCGAATATTCTTTGAGCATGCTAAGCTTTAGCACGGCATTTTGTACACCAAAGAACATTGCCATGAAGAGTTCAAGCTATTGCTGATCCACACACTCAGGTCTTTCTCTTCCGTAACCCATGAACGTTGCTGAGATCCCAGAGATTATGTGAATTGTAATGATTGCCGACGTTAACATTTACATTTTTAGATGTTGAATGGTAGGCAGTTAAAGGACCACGTATGAAGTGCGTCGAGAATTTTTT
Organism: Atriophallophorus winterbourni; assembly: GCA_013407085.1. Lineage (NCBI taxonomy): Eukaryota > Metazoa > Platyhelminthes > Trematoda > Plagiorchiida > Microphallidae > Atriophallophorus > Atriophallophorus winterbourni. The sequence goes on from JACCGJ010005628.1 coordinate 6,409, forward strand.
GAATTTAGCATCTTTTATGGTGCGAAAGCGAGTCCAGACTTCGATGTCACCGCAAATAAAATTTTACTGCTTACGATTTCAGGTATATCGTTCGCGTACACAGGAAGATTATTCGTCCGAAGATATAACCTTGAGGTACGACACTTCTAACTTCTACTTGGCTGGATAGGGCTTCATCGACTATAAAGCTGATAACTCTACTATTCAAGTAATCCTCTATCCAGGTCAATAATCTGCCGCTCAACTGGAGCTGCTTCATTTTGTCTAGCAGTATGCGATTGTTAACGCGGTCAAAAGCAAGTAACAAGCATGGATAGGGTATCCATTATCCGCCGCTCGAGTACAGTTATCAAGAGTGATAAAAAGATTGGTGAGGCACGAGTGTCTTGTCCTGAATGCGTGCTGTGCAATGGAAAAAAGTTTATTTTGTTCAAAATGTTTGATAAGTTTATCAGCTACAAATCGTTCGAGAAATTTAGATACCATTGAAAACAACGTGACTGGTTTGTAGTAAAACACATCGGATCGGTACCAGCCTTTGTATATCGGAGTGATTGATCCTTTTTTCCCGTCGGTAGCAACGTTGCTACAACATAGAGACATTTTAAAGTGACCAGAGAGTGGCGATAATTAGGTATCAGCGCAACAAATCACAGAAAAAACGGGTTTGGGTTGCTTACGGAGAAATTCAAGAATCACATGAAAATCCAAATAGCAGAAGTTGTTTTTAATTGGTGGGATGACAAATGTAGATGCATGGGATCAAGATTTATAGTTTAATTCAATGCACGGCTCAAGGATCAAAATGTCATCTAGACGTTTCTTGAATTTCTTTTGATTTAATGAGATTTCTCAAATAATTGTGTAGATTGTTACAAGTAAAACAAACTCTCTTGGCAAGAAAATGTCGTCTACAGTTGAGTCGCAGGTTTCGGACAGTTAGTTAATGTGTGTGTCTCTAGTCTTATGCTATGCCACTAGATTAAATAAGCGTTTTAGAGGGTGATTTGCGGTATTCAGAATAATATATACCAATATCAAATCCATTTAGCGACGATGACACGGATAATAGAATAATTTCAGGGTTTTAGATCGCTCATCTTATAGTTTTCGGCTGATTCCGATAGTAGCTCGATTGTTTAATAATTCCAAGCCGCAATATAAGTTTTTAAGCCATGGCACCATGCTTGAAATGAATATTCCATCGTGGGTATGATGAACGTATTAATCATGCAGGGAATTGTCAGTTTTGAGAACCTACCGAAATTTCTCTTTAGGAAATAGAATTTCTGTGATGTTTCGCGTTCGGTGGAGTTACAGTGGCTCGAAACCCATACGGTGTTGTTTATAAATATAACTAATTCCTTTAGTTCCATTGTCTACCAGAGGCTGTGAGCACCAAGAAAATATTTCAGATCCACATATTTTCCAAGGTTTAACACGTGACACTTTGGAAATTGAAAAATACCCAATAATTTTAATTACCAAGAGTGAAGGTTGTCCATATCCTTCTGGAGAAGTTCGCAATCCTTCGACCACACTTATATCGTGTATGAACAGTACGCTCTTACATTTGATGAGAGCTGGTTTGTCCTTGGCATAAAGTGCGAAGAGCATTCTTCAGAGGGTGTATCCTTGAGGCACTCGCCCTGTCACGGCTACCGAATTCGACAAAGCACAGTCCGCAGATACATGAACAAGCCGGTCAGTTAGCCAATGTTATAAACAGGATAATAGTCTGCAAGCGAAACCACAAGGTTCCAGCTTCTAAAAGAGAATACAGTGGTTCACGTGGTCAAATGCTTTTGACATATGGAGGTGGCATACAATGATGGTTTTCCCAACATCTACTGCTCGAGTCCAATCATCAAGGGTAACGAGAATGTTAGTAAAGCCGGACTATAACTTTCACAAACCGTGTTGCGCTGCCGAAAATAACCTATTTACTTTGAAGTATTTGCTCAGTTTGTTCGCCACGATCCTTTCAAGAACCTTGGAGACGGCGGACAACGGGGTACCACGTATGTAATTAGCGATGTTTGAACGCGCCGGCCTCTGAAAAAATCATACCGGATTTAAATTCCTTCAGTATGACAATTTGGGACAGCGATTCGCAATATAAATTAGTAAAGGTCGGCATAGAAAATGTGCACAATTTGTGAGTATATTTGAAGTAATTTCATCATAACCAGAAGATTTTCTCTGATGCAACGATAATATAGTTACAAGCACCTTTTCTTTGTTGATGGTTATTGTGTCCAATTGTACAGGATGCGTTATTTCTGTATCTAGTTGTATACCCACGCTTTTCTTTGGACAAATACAGTAGAATAATATTGTAAAAGAACACCCGCGGTGTCAGCTCTATTCGTGGTATTTTCAGAGTGCGTCCGTAAATGCCGCAACTCCAGGTTTCACAGAACACTGCTTGTTCACAATCTGGTAAAGGAGCTTTGGATATTGCACCATTCCAGACATTATCAGCATGATACTGCATTTTGTCTCCAGCAATAAATTAAGTAACGTGTTTTCTAAATGTTCGAAATGTCTCTCATGTGGTTTTCATGGTTTACCGGCGATGATTTCTCCAAGATCTATTTCACATTTTAATCCATTTCATGGGCAAAAGCAGATATTAAATTCAACATGCATTTCCACACTGTTTATGTACGAATGCTGAGTGGGAATTAATTTTCCTTGTGACTAGTACGGTTTAAAATCACGCAGGTAAAACTTATGACAATACTCAAAGAACTTGATCTGTTCTCAAAAAACAGACGTTGGCTGCAATAGGACTTTAAGATTCTGAATTTTTACATGAGAGATAATATTACGGAATTACGGAATCTTGCACCGAGAACAGCTATAACTGGTAATCAGTTTCGGACAAGCAAGTCTAATCGGTACTAAGTCGTGTTTATTGTCTCAAGGTAGAACCGTTTGAAATACTAAGTGACCTGTCTCCTGATGATAGAATTAAAATGAAAACAACCACCAAAGAATTGCCGGCACGTAGGGAACCTAATGATGTAGATCTCCATATAGGGGATTTTCTGGTTTTAAGGAGGGGGCCTCACATTCGTTAGAAGCCGCAGTCAATCTCACGCCAGTTAATCTTTCTGTGAAACGGTTTCCTACTGTCCCTACCTGATGAGTGCAAACATCACAAAACCGGTCGTGAGGTGTGCATGTGATGGAGAATAATGCAAATGAGCTTTAATATACATGGTGTCAAGCATTGTTTTTTATTGCGAGGAATCTACGAAATAAACATGTCGAGGTTGACAAAATTGTTGTCTGCGCAAGCTGTTACGGAAACCCGGTTAACAATTGATATATCTAATATGGAGTGCGCGATAGCACATTATACGCTTTTCAGAAGAGATCGAGTGGTTTTGAGGTCTGCCGTGGGCGTTGTTGTATACTTTAATAGCTTCTGATTACAGATTTGAAAAGATTCCAACATAGTGCTGCTAATGCTGCCCTATTTAGGGTCATTCAGTGCTCAACTGGCCCATACGTTCTTGAGTTGTGCTGTTTTATCAAACGGAATGGTATCACTGGCGACTGTATCATTATTTAAGATTTGAGTTCCTCCCATATAAATTAAACAGTATACGTTTCAAAAAGTAAACCGTTGCAACAAAAATTTTTGAAATTAAATTTGGTGCAAAATATTAGCAATCGAATTAGAACATGTTTCAGACAAATTCCTTCAATATAAGATATGGTAGCACCCCTATTGTTTGCGGTTATCACTGCTTCTAATGGTGCGTTTAGAATAGAGGTTATAACCGAGAATAAGAAAGAATGCTCGAAAAATTACTGAAAATAATCTAAAAAGATTCAAATAACGTTTGCAGTCTTGATTTACTGGTAACTATCTCCGTCTACGAATGTTGATGCCTGTTGTTTGAAAATTTGGGGTAAAATCCCCATTAATGAATAGGAGATCCTTTGCTAAGGTGCCGCCATCTATCGATAGCATTATTCGTAAATGCATACAGAAAAAAAAACGGTTATGGCGAAAACTCACTTCCGGTGGATGCACCAATGATTGCGTATCCTACAAAGTTATCAGCAACAGGTGCACGTATCTAAAAAGATAAAAAGGGAGAATTATGTAACTCGTTTGATGGATGAAGCTCGATTTTGTACATCAGACATAGAACTAAAGATTCTCAACGAGTTACTCGCTAGTGATCTATGAGAGTTCCGGCGTAACATGAAGATGAACGTAAAACAGTTCTTCTCGCAGCTGAGTACAGTTCGGTTTACACAAAGGAGGCGTTTCTGATTCAACTGCTTCATGAGAGCAGCGCCGAAATGCATGATATCATGTTCTTGCCAGAAATGGTGCTGTATTTACTTGAAAGACTTGATGTACACTCAGCACCTGGTCCGGATTGTATACACCCGAAGCCTTTAATGACATTGGCGGGCATTATACACAAACCGCTGGCGCTAATCTTCAGTTTATCCCTAAGGTGTGGTAGGTTACCAGAAGATTGGAAGTATGGCATTGTCAAGCCAATATATAAGGTCGGTGAAACAGGAGATCGGGCTAGCCACCGACCGGTTACCATCAATTCGGTATTTGGGCAAAATATGGAAAGACTGCTGAAAATACAGATAGAAGATTTTCTATTCGCACCCAGTCAATTAACACCTGTTCAGCATGGTTTTACGGAACGAAGATCGCGCGCTTCAAATCTTATTACTGCCTGCAATCACTGGTGTGCTGAACTTGATTTAAGCCACCTGATAGTCACTGCATTCATTGATTTCAGTAAGGATCTGATCGTGTCACATTCCAACGTCTTTTCCTCAAGCTCCATTCTGTTTGTGTAAATGGCTATTAGTCGATCGTTCACGGCGATTACACAAGAATGTTTCTCGATTCTCATTCCATAAACGTGAGAGCAGTTTTGGAATATGGTTTGACAGTAATATTTTCACAAACTATGGAGGAGGTGACCAATTGGTGAATGTGCAATAACAGGCGACGCAAATGTGTACAAGGAATAAAATCAATTATTATTTTAAGAAAGTTTAACGCCTCAAATTCATGTCGCTCGGTATCTAACTTGGGTGCTACGACTTGCTGGTGACTCGTCGAATATTACTGGGAGCTTATGGTGACGATCTGCGCAAGATTTCAGTTACAGGCTGAAGAACCCTTGACTATTCTTTAAAGCTCCTGAAGCGGAAAACACTGCGCCTAACACAAGGATTCATTCTCTCAACCGGAATCGTTAAATTGTGGAATGTACTTCCAGAAGAGGTTATTGCATCAAGATCTGAAGACCATTTGAAGCAACTAGTCTGATAATGTACTGCCTCTTATCACTGTAAAGCCGTACAACAGTGAACAGAATTTCTTTAATTGAGGTACCCTCGAAATATATTCCTTAAAAAGAAATACGGCTCACAATTCTTTGACCTTCAAAATCCTGAAATGTCTAGGCGACGAGGGTTCGCAAAACTTGTTCTCTCGATCGATCAACCATTTAACTAAAGGGCAACAAATCTTCAGTCAAAGAGTGGTTAGCTTATGAAATAAGCTGCCTGAGGAACTAATCGCTTGCATATCGGTAGGTGCGTTCAAGAGAATTTGAATGCCTCATGGCATGAGTTTCTCCCTGACTTCTTTTTGTGAATATTTAGGTCGTTCGTCGATATAATTAGCATGAGAATGTTGATCTTTTTAAATTTATACGGGTTTCAATAAACAAAAACAGCTCGAACATCCAATTATATAGTATCTATTTTTAAATTTCATGTAAAACGTAAACACACGAATTGGCGTTAGCTAAACTATCACAGGCTTGGTGATGAGTAACCCTTTTCTTTATTCTTAGTTTCAGCTAAAAATACCTGGGACCTAAGGTCGACATGTAAAACACCAACGTATCATCGCACAAGACTTGGATACCAATGAAAAAAGAACAAAATTTGGTAGTGGTTGGCGCTTTTTGAAGCTCTTCACCGACAGAAATTATGGACGCTCGATTGGATTATCAGACAACTTGGATATATTCAAATCGAATTTGAACAATTTCATGTCGACCAATCCATACATTGAACGCATATATTTTACACCATAAAAGCTTTGAGATTTGAAAACAGTTTCTGTCCTATGGATTTTTACTTGATTCCTGAACTGCTCAGTAAGCAAACAAATCCCGTTTTACTACCCATGTTATTCGTAATTCCCATATTATTCTGTGGTTTCTGTTAGACCATTAAAATTGAATTGAATTGAATTGAGTTTACTGTCTAGTGCCAATTGAAATGAATTGAATTGTATTGGTTCCTCAATCGATGACCTCTCTCCGTGCTGTTTAAGATAACCCCTACTTTTTTTCTATATATCCGGAAACAACGTTTGAACCGTACGAACTGGATTCTCAATATCAAAGTGACGGGTACTCAACCGCATACCGTCAAATAAAACCAGGACGCGTGTTTGGCTATTAGCCACCCTCGTCCCTGTGCAGCATGAACTTACAATTTACAAGGTATTTGTTCGGCCGCAGTTAGAATATTGTGTCCAGGCGTGGTGCCCTTACTAGAAAATGGATATCGTCTCAAATGCGTACTGCTTTTTGCAACTTGCATGATTAATGGTCAGCGATGGACACCTCATGCTGCACGACTGAAGTCTCTAAGTCGTTTCTCACTTACGAGCAGTCGTTTAAGAGGCGACTTAATTGGAACCTTCAAGGTCTTGAAGGGTTTAAGCAACGTTATCATGAACCAATTCTTCGTCTTAAATCCCGAGCTGGGCACCCGCGGTCATTCACTCAAGCTAAATAAAAAGCACAGTAGACTAGACACCCGGAAAACCTTTTTCAGACTCAGTGTGGCACATTTCTGGAGCCAGCTTCTAGAAGAACTTATATCCTGCAGTTCTGTCGCGAGTTTTAAAAATGGTTTGGAGCGCATCTAAGGTACGCTATTTCCTGAATATCCCCCTAATTGCTATGCCAGATTTGGTAGTTCACCATTTTCATAGTTATCTGGTAAATAAAGTAAATGCTAAAGTTCTGTTTTCAATGCACAAATCTTCTTTAGCTGACCTCTCACCGTGCTGGTGGAGAGAAATTTATTTTAATGTTTGCAGCATTATTCATAAAATAGTGATTTTAATACATCCCGGATAATCTGCTGGCATCGCGATCGTCGTGGATATCAAACACACAATTAGAAGAAACGTTTTGGCAGTGGTTGCTGCTCCTCTGCAGATTTCCATCGAAAGAAATTCTGGACGCTCGATTGGTTCTTTAGCCACTTACTGTCATGCGCAACTGAACTGGACTGAACTGTACGTTAACTTGCGCGGTACGTTCAACTTGGTTGTATTATTCACGCTCTGCTAAAAATCATTACGTATTTTTTCTATTCTGTGAAATTACTGTAAAATAGACTAACTATTTTACTATATTATAAAAAGCAAATCGCTCATTATATTTCGTGCTGATCAATTACGATTGTGATTAAATCAGTCTATAATTTTTTCTGGTACATTATCGTTACTCATAATTCTCGCTGTCAGATGAGTACAAATAATACTTGTTTCAATGGCAATTGCTGCAAAAAAGTGGTCAGGGGCATTAAGCGCACAGCCTGCAAGTGTTAGGCTCACCCTAGCTGTTCTGGCATACATAAATCTCACTATGTGATTTAAGCAACGTACCGCTGGTTGCAGTGGTATTGCAGCTTATGCCATAAGGCTGCCATTGACTTTGCTTTAATTATTGTAAAACCTCAAAATAGTGAAATCTCGTACCCACTCAAACTCATGCATCTGTTTTGCGTGCAAATATGAGCACGTAGACAACTGAAGTCAAGGCGAAAGTTGACAAAGTTAACCAGTTACACCATCCTGCTAAGGAGGTCAATGAGAGGAGAACTTTGAAAAAACTCAAAATAGAGAATCTAGATTAACTGCAACCAAAAGGAAAGTCGAACAGGTTAGCCAAGTAACCCGTATATACATGCAAGCTGCAAATTCCAAGGTGGCCAATGTAGCTGGAACCTCCAAGAAACGTATTAAGTCCAGTAAGGTCAGTACACAAAAACGGCAACATTCAATTGATGCCGGTTCACCTGTGCTGGACAAATTATTCATGAATTGAATGGTTCGCGTCAGCAAATCGAAACACTACACAGCGATTCCTCTGCTCCGAAATCTAGAACTAGAAATGTACTAGTTTTAACTGAGCGGAACCGTTAACTGAGGAATCTAAGTCTCGCAGCGATCTTGATCGCAGGTGTATAAACGATCTTCTCCGAATGGTGGGTATGAAGCCTTCTACTCCCACAGTACGAATCCATCGTGTAGGAAGATGGAGGATGGGTAACTGCCCTCGACCAATCCTGGTTGAATTTAATTATCAGGCGGATTGGGATGCATTCCTGGCTAGGGCTGAATATATCGGAAACTCAACGCTAGATAAACTTCAGGTGAAGCCTGACAACCCTCCGTCCTGGATTAGGCTAACATTTTCTGATTCCAAGGAAAAAACGTAGCAATGAGAAAATCGGTCATTGTTAATCCGGATGCAGCGCAAAACGCTATTTAATCACAGACGGGCATATCGAACGGCACTTCGCCAATAGTCTTGCTGTCCAGCCCAGAAAACGTTGATTGTCGTAGCGCAAATTACGATGGCACCCGAGCAGGTGACTCCAGTAATTGATTCAATTCTATGGATGCGGTCTCAATTGTCAGGCAACGCTCCGTTACCTTAACGCAAGAGGCTGTCGAAACTGATGCTCCTGCTCTAAGTAGCACGCCAAAAAACGTGCAGCTCCCTCGGGTGCTTCGACCGAGGGCCAACCAGCATTAGTGTCAGAAGCACGAATAACCAGTTCTCAAGTATTGTACGCAAATGTATGCAGCATCAGGAATAAGTTGACTGAACTTTCTCTCTGCGTGGCTCAATTATACCTAAGGGTTATTGCGCTTCCTGAGACCTGTCTGTCTGCGATTGATGAGGTGCCGGTAAACATCAGTGAACAGTAT
>JACCGJ010005630.1:0-12882 GCA_013407085.1 Atriophallophorus winterbourni
TAGGCAGTTAAGATTACCAATCACCGTTGAATTTGTTACCTCCAGGTTTAGTCATCAAAAATAGCCTAATTATCAGACAGACAATTCCCTGCATCAGACTCATGATGGAATATGCAGTGCTAGCTGGGTCACTATGGCTTTAAAAAGGTGTTGTTGCGACTTGGCAATGATTATTCCATCGATCTATAATAACTCAGCCGAAAAACATAAAATGCGTGAATCGAAAACTTGAATTTATTCGGTTATCCACGTCGTCGATAACGGGGACATTTGATGTTGATTTTCAATATTTTGAATACCGCATATCACCCTCTGCAATGCTTATTTAATCTACATATTTATTACATATAACATATTTATTATAATTTTCCCACACTTGAGACTCAAATGTAGAAGACATTTTTTGCCGTGCAAGTTTGTTTTAATTTGAACAATCTACCCGATTATGTTGTAATCTCAACAAATCTGCAAATTTTCAGGAGAAGTCTTGATGCCGTTTTGAACCTTGACCCATGCATCGAAGAAAACTAAACATATTGACCCAATTCATTATTATTTGTCATCCAACCAATCGAAAACAATTTCTGCCATTTGGATTTTTACATGATTCTTGAACTGCTCAGTAAGAAGCCAAATCCCGATTTTGCTTGTTATATTATTCGTAGTTTTCATAATAATCGGTGATTTTTTGGTAAAGTTATATACTATCTTGACCATTAAAATTGAATTGAATTGAATTGAGTTTAAATTTGATACTGTCAGTTCATGTTGAATGAACCAAATTTGAGTTTTGTTCGTGTTAATTTTCAGAAAAGGCGCAGATACTATCTCATTATTGGAAATCTGACCTAAGAGCATTCAACGACTATGTGCGAACAGTTCTGTCCATTAGATAATCGATTGACGCACACGAATCAATCTTAGCTTTAGCTCCCTTGCTTTTTTGAAAATTAAAGATGCAACATATATCATGAAATAAGCAAACAGCTGTACAATACCATGGGGTATACGTTTGAATGTTAAACAAATCGTACTTTCGTGTTTGCTCACATGTGGTTCGAAGGAAACTTAAAAGTATTTCCAAGTTTGACATGATTTGCAAAATGTCAGCCAGAAATTTGTTTGGCTAAATTTGTTTTTTTTCAAGTTCGTGCGTTAAACGAGAGCTTCAATGGGTTTCAGTAAACTGTATCCAGCACACTATTATTCAAAATAAAAGATCGTTTGTTTGAATATCCCTTTATTCCGTGAGAGCACAACTTCTGACTCTAAACTGTTCCACAGAAAGCATACACGGACTACATGAATGTTTAGGCGACAGTTTAATCGGGAATCTGATTTCTGAATGGTGAGATTTTGACTGAGTAGAAAGATATAACAACCAATATTAAACAGCTGCCTGATTGCGCAGGACTCAATATGAATTACACGGTATATCAGTATTAGGTCATCTCGGATGTGCCTCTACTCGATTCTAGTCAGTCGCTTCTCAAATGGTAGATTACACAATCGAGAAACCACTTTAATCGCCCTGTGATAAATCAATCCGAGCAGGGAGTTGCCTTTCCGAACCATGTTATGCTTGGAGGTATTTATGGAAGCAAAGCTGAAGAAGATGATATCTTCCGTTCGGGTAGTGTGGATGGTTAACTTTCAATGATTTTTTCATAATAAAACACAAAAAATTAATATTCTAAGTAATTTCCGAAATCAATAATTATCTATTTTTATATCAAATACATATTCAATAGTCGGACCACTTATTATACTTGTATATTTCTAATTTGAAAACGAAATAAGCAAGGTTGCAACTTTATTTTCACGCAGAATAAAAACTTAAAAAAATTGGATGAATCCAGTTTACCGGAAACTAATTACGGATATCCATGAAAATTAATCTACTAACTAAAATGAGGAAAATTCAAACGCACTTCTGGATTCTGGCAGATATGAAAATTTTCGTTAAACTTTGCCACTAAATTGGCATTCAGGCGGTCAACCTCGGCGACCAAAGCTTCCAAATCCGCTTGCAATTCATTTACGACTTCAATTACCATCTTCATCGCATCACGCGGATTCACGAACTTCGACGTAACCTTCTGCAGAACAGGAGTGGCGTCATTTATCAACTTTTCAAAATCGATTTTCTCTACAATATTCGTAACCATAGTGCTAAAGGCGTTGTGTTCAATATCCTAGATTTGAGAAAAATATGGAGGAGGAAGAAATTCATTAGCACTTGTGAAGAAACAACTTACTTGTGTTATTATTAGATACAACTTATTTTCAAGTACTTTTTTGCAAATGATCGGAGTCTTTAAACTACTTATGTTCTCATCGAGTTTATCGTTTGAACCAATGTCAGTAGTTCGGAATTCAGTAAATAATTGATTTTATTTCAGGTCCTATTGTTTTCGTGATACGTATAGTCTTACTCGTCGGGAATTGAGCTTGGGTTACTTCGTTACTTCGCTTCATAATGGTATTCAATCAACCTTGTTTATCATACTAGACCGTTCAGACACAAAGGGCATATTAGGGAAATTGTTTATCTGCGATAAGCGTGCCGTGGTCCGGATTTGGATTGAACGAGGCACGATTTATCACAATACAACAACGACCACTCAAACTTACCGGTAGCTATTTTGTGTTAAATTGTGCTGTTCAAATCCGTACAACGGATCAACTAGGTTTCGATAAATCACACGTAGACAAATTCAATGAATATCCGCTTTTAAGCTGATCATATGATACATGCCACTGCTATTTGCTTGCTGGGAGTAGATAGAGCCTGCTAGTGCCATAAACATAGTTAAAACCAAGTAGATAAATTGACATTGGGATTTTATAAAAGCCAGTCAAATTAAGTTATCATTTTATTCATATACCCAGCAACAAATAATTATTTATACACTTGACCAGAAACACATTTAGAAACTCTATGTTAGCAGCGTAATACAAACTATTTCTTAGAATGTTTTCATAGACAAACAATTTTAAAATTATTCTAGTTGCTCGCGCCTCGTGATTTTCAATGCTCACTCGTGCTGTGTGCTCTCATCTCGTGAGCATTAGTATGCGCTAGAATTTCATGTTACAGTCATATCTCCAGTGTCGCACAATAGTTAATAGATATCATCTGTCCGTCTATTGTTTCGTGGTCCAAAGTTCACTTGGTTGCAAATTTGAGGACGAGATTGCTTCACCCAATTTCCCCATTACTGTGATTATTCAGATTTTTCGAAGATTAATTATGGCCTCATAGCATGTTAGCCAACTGTGATCTCATATCCTGCAGTGTTTCGTTTTCATCAAATCGGACATAAGCGTCACCCCGTGGATTTTATAACCATAAAAGAAAGATGTAAGCGAAATCTGATGCCTTTCTGACAATCGGAGTAATAGTGAAACGTCAAATTTTGGGTAACCAAATTTTATTTGGTGAGCCGAAGCTTGCATAAACTTCGCCTGGCAATGTGAGGGCGATCGACACGAATCTATCAGAAAGGCGTAATTACAGGTTGTGCCCGCGATCCGAAATGCTCGTCTGTTTAGCATCACTATGTTAATTGATCGCCCAGATTTGCCTTGTCTATGTTGAATGGATTTCGAAAAACTGAACAGATAAATGGCGCTCACGGCGGTGAAATCCAGATGGCGGAAATGAATTTCCGTTAAGCATCAAGTGGAATGATTATTTGAAAATAGCATCCCACTTTTTGCGTACTGCGTAGTTACGAATTTATCACTCAGATTCATTGTTAATTGTTCTCATCGATTGCAACGAATGGTTTGTCTTTGCTTCAAATTAGTTGTCGTTCAGTAATATACTAACGACTAATTGTGGATGTTATTTCTGGTCAGATGGGTATGGCAGATACATTTCTATTGATTTTGATGATCGCATAAACATCTGGGAATGCAATTTGGCGAATTAACGATAATAGTCCACGAGAAGAGAAAATTAATAGAGAGTTGGTGTTGTTTATCCGCTAACTGTCTATGGGACTGCACACTAGATTTAGTTTCTGGTTTATTTTATGAAGACCTACTCTACGTGTGCATACCACAAGGGAGAATTTGACTGTAATCATTGCTACATTTCGCCTTTATAGATTCTCACCACAGGCTGACAAGCTCCGTATGTAGAAATAAGAAAACGTTTTATACATGTATGCATTCCTATCCATATGTACGTGGTTGGCAGTCTACGGTTGATGTCAACCGTAAATGTACATCACAAGCGCATGGCGAATACATGTTCCGCAGTGGTTCGAATGACGAAAAGGTTCGATTCGAAAGAACAATCAAGCCAGGAAAATAGTCCTCGGCAAGCAGTATTTAGACGTGTGACCCATTAGCCCGCTTGCAGATAACGGTATTAACAGTGCCTTTAAAAAGAGAGGTCAAATGCAAGCACTTCCCAACTCGTAGGGTCAATGTCAAGAGCTTTCATAAACCTTTTGTAAAAGTCATTTGTACCACAAGTGCGATTTGCTCAACTGTCGATTACTTGCATTCCACTCCCTATAAATTAAACATATTTGAAAACGACAATTTTCTATTCTATGTATATGAGAGAGACAGCGTAGACTTCGCCGTCTTATTAAAGTGAACATAATCTGTAGACCAGTTCCTCCAGATGAACTGCCAATGACTGACGATCTACCATCTACCAGGAGCGGACTGGTTTTAAGGCATCAGTCACCCACCTTCGCCACTTTTCCTGTCCGTTAGTGCAGTTACGCCGGGGTCGTGGAAGCCACTCGTACCGGCCAGGAGTTGGAGTTGATTGATTTGAGACGCACGTCACGTGGGAGCTTTTTATTGATAACAGGGGCTCATTCCTACTACCACCCACGGATGTGACAACCTTTGAACCGCTATTTTCATTATTGTTCATAACTCTGGTTTATCACTTTTTATGAGGTATTATGTCTAGGCCTGAACCTTGAATATTATATGAACTGTTTTGTATAATCTCTGATATACACTTGAGTGTTATTGTCATGCATAGGTGTTATTCTCCTTGCTTATATTAGTTTTTGATGTTGTTTATTATACCAAGCATTCTATGGTGCATGGTATTGAGTGGCATGGACTTTCTTTGATTTACAATTGGTAAACTGACCATGATTTCACCATTTCAAGATGATTTTAATAAACGATTTACGTATACTTGGATTATTAAATCTACTGTGTGATTTATGTAATCGTTTAGATTCTAGTACAATGGATATCTGTGAGCAGTTATAGTGCTTTTCAAACATTCATTTTCCCGTTTTAATGTCATCATCATATTTATTGTCTAATGTAAATAACCGTCTGATTTTGGCAAACTACCGTGGCGTTTATTCTTTATCTATGGGATGCTTGTTATTAATCCTGATTATATATACAATCGTCCGGAGCCGGAGTCCCGTTAGGCAGTCCGAAGTTTATTCAACTTCGTCCTGCCAGCTCCTGCGACGGCATCGTTGTCCAAACGTATCAGCCTAGCTGTTCCTCTGGTTCCAGTGGTGCCGCGGAGAGGGAGCACTTGCTGCATGGGCAACAGCTAGTTCTCAATATTGAACTGCCCTGACGTACATCACAACGCACCAATGGATAGGACACTCCATTCCGCTTCTACGGAAAATAACACGGGAAGCAGCAGGTACCGGTTAAAAGCTATGGCTCGACTGGCGTAGAGCTAAGCGCCTGGGGCTGCTTTCGACGGTGGGAGAGACTTCCAGGTCTCATTGGACGGCTACCGCCCGCCTCAAGCTGGGAAGCCCCCAGTCAATAAGGTGCCGTCTCGCCACGGTCTGCTATCCTCATTGGGTGCATGGGGATTAGGAATCAACCGACAAGCAGACTGTATTTTTTCGCACCAGCGAATCGAAATACCAAACAACAAATGTCAGTTCTGAAACTTGGAACCTGGAACGTCCGGTCCATGCTTCCAGGATTTCATGACGACGTCTCGAATATCAGATGCGTTAGAAAGTCCGCCGTGATTAACAACGAGCTAAAGAGGCTGAATGTCGACGTGGCTGCCCTACAAGAGACGCGCTTACCAGACACTGGTAAGCTAACAGAAAGTGATTACACATTCTTTTGGAAAGGAAGAGGTTCCGATGAGCCTCGACTGTATGGAGTTGGGTTTGCCTTGCGAAACGACATATTAAAAGCAACAGAACCGAGCAGCAGCGGGAGCGAACGGGTTTGGACTTTAAATCTGAGGTGCATTACTGGTACCATTACGTTGGTCAACGTTTATGCACCGACGCTCTCTGCGACGCCTGCTGAAAAAGACGCTTTTTATCATAACCTCACAGCCGTCCTGAAAAACGTGCCACAGAAAAACTGTTTAGTGGTATTGGGTGATTTAAATGCCAGAGTTGGTGCAGATTACGAGTCTTTGAAAAACTGTCTCGGAAGGTTCGGTGTAGGTAAAACCAATGAAAATGGGCAACGCCTTTTAGAATTGTGCACACAGTTCAATCTTTGTGTCAGTAACACTTTCTTTCAAACAAAACCACAGCATAAAGTCTCTTGGAAGCATCCTCGCTCTAAGCATTGGCATCAGCTTGATCTTATTCTTGTTAAGCGTACTAATATAGGAAGCGTGATCCTCACCAGATCATATCAAAGCGCAGACTGCGACACTGATCATTCACTGGTCTGTGCAAAACTGAAGCTCCCCCACACGAGATTTCACTGCACCAAATTGTCTGGTAAGCCTAGGATTGACGTCACCCGCATGTGCGAACCTAATCTAACTGCGAGATTCGCAAAAGCCTTCACGGACGAGTTCAACAAGACAACCCCACTTGAATCTGCTTCAGAAAACTGGGAATTGATAAAAAGCTGCATATGCCGAGTCGCACTTTCCACGTTCGGTCCGAAGAAAGCTCGAACGAGTGACTGGTTCGAAGCAAACGCTCCTGAGATCACTGCTGTGCTGGATGAGAAACGCTCAGCATTCTTGAGGTTCAAAGGTATGCCAACAGATGAAAACTTACGTCTTCTAAAAGCAGCTAGAAATAAGGTCCAACAGACTGCAAAGCGATGTGTAAACGACTATTGGACTGAAGTTAGACTCAATATCCAAAAAGCTGCGGATACCGGAAATTTTCACGGTATGTATGATGGGATCAAGAGAGCCATTGGCCCAAACAAACTTAAAACGGCTCCCATTAAGTCTTTATCTGGTAAGCCGATTGTCGACAAAACACAACAGATGGAAAGATGGGTAGAGCACTTATCCTCCCTCTACTCTAGGGACAGTACGGTTCTACCGCATGCACTTGAAAATGTCGAACGGTTGCCGACCATTGAATATCTAGATACCCCTCCTACTCAACATGAAAGAGGCTCAGTCCATTTTAAACGGTTGCAGTTCAGAAGCATTTGAAATTCGCCTAGGCGTCAAACAAGGGTGTGTTCTGCTCCACCTGTTCGGGCATTTTTCTTTGCTCTGCTTCTGAAGCAGGCTTTTAAGACGAGAGCAGAAGGCATTTACTACGACGCACGCGAAGTGATGGCAAGCTTTTCAACCTGACCGGTTTGAGAGCACAAACCAAAGTACGGGATGTGATAATCCGTGACCTGTTGTTTGCCGACGATGCAGCCTTTATTGCTCACTCCCAAGAGAACCTACAGTCGCTAATGGACTGTTTTTCGTCGGCATGCAAAGATTTGGACTAAGAATTAGCATGAGCAAGACCAAAGTGCTTGGTCAAGGGACTGTATCGCCATCAATCATCACTGTTGGAAACTGTCAGCTCGAACCAGTACATCATTTCACATATCTTAGTTCAACCATCGCGGATAACCTCTCGCTAGACACGGAGATTGATAAGCAGGTTGGCAGAGCAGCTGCCATTTTGTCCCGATTGAACTCTCGTGTTTGGGGTAACCGCAAGCTGACTGTAAAGACAAAGATGACGGTATAGAGCGCGTGCGTACTAAATGCGGCAGTGAAACCTGGACCACCCACGCAAGACACGAACGGAAGCTGAATGCTTTCCATCTACAAAGCATCCGTCGTATCTTGAACATATCGTGGATGGACAGCGTGACTAACGCTGAAGTGCTTTCAAAAGCTGGTCTACAGAGCATATTTACCCTATTACGCCAGCGCCGCCTGCGGTGGCTTGGTCATGTCTATAGAATGGAAAATGGTCGTATTCCGAAAGATCTACTCTATGGTGTGTTGCAATTAGGAAGTCGACCATTGGGCAGACCGCACTTGCGGTACAAAGATGTTTGCAAAAGAGATATGGAAGCTCTTGACATTGACCCCGCAAGCTGGAAAGAACTTGCTCTTGACCGCTCACTTTGGAGGCATTGTGTAAAGCGTCGACTGCAAGCCGGGGAGGAGCAAATACAGCTCCTGGGTGCTGAACGCAGATCACGCCGCCGGCGTGCAACTGATGCAATACAACAGAGTTCTGACTATCGTTGCAAGCGCTGCGGGAGAGATTGTTCCTCCCGAATCGGACTGTTTAGTCATTCAAAAAGTTGCAAAACATGAAATTCATGCGATGTGATGTACATCCATGGTCGACATCGACCGAAAGAGGCCAACAACAACAACAAATATTATTTATATTGTTTTGCTTTGTAAGTGTAGCTTTTCTCCCACCGATGTATCAAGTAAATGTTTGAATTCAATGACTTTCAGTTTGCAGCATGTTGCTCTTCATCCATTTCAACTCTGTACATTTGTCAAAAAGTCCAGCTTCATATTGATATGTATGTCTTATATAAATCAATATACGTTGATTTGAGACTAGTGATTGAATTGTTAAAAAATGTCACAACTTTTGTTTTGGTTTTTCTTGTTTGAATCCATACACTCAGATAGTAAGACAATGCAAAATATGTGAACCATTAAACTTTTTATTGTTCTACTCACATCTCCAACACACACTTGCTCCTTAAACGTTTTAGCTTTGGCTATTGCCACTCGAGTTTCTCACTTCCATACTTCACCATTTTTGACACGTGATCGAGTGAGCATGCAAGCACAGCTGGGTGATATGTGAATGGATGAGCTATGCATTTTTGTGTTGTTTTACCGTACAAAGACTAATTTTCACTTGGCTAAGATGTCAATATCTACGCTTGTAACTGGATTATTGAGATTTGGATGGAATCAATGTTAGTTCAGACCAAGAGTAGGAAAATATTGTCCTAGTTGTTTTCAGGAAGTTTGCGCTACTTATTGACAAACTGAGTTACTATAGAACCTCATCTCAAATACTTCATCAAAAAAACTGTAACCTGTAATAACCAGTGAATCACAGCGCTAAAAATTATTCTCGATCAGTTGCGCAATTAACTCTTTATGAACCAATTTATGGACATTTTCAAATTTACAAAACAATATGGATATTTCCAAATACAAATTGTCCGATAATTTTACAATTCCGAAGCGTAATAAAAATCCGATCATCTGGTAACGTAAATTCGATGAGATTATACACTTTGAATTAACTCCGGTAGACAAGAAGATCAATTCATTTATAGCTACCTTTTGAAAAAAATTGACCATCGAATGTGATGATGTTGTTTGAACGGAATCTTATGCGATAGCTCAAAAATTCTTGAGTATCCGACTCTACCTGAGTTGGCCCTTTGGTAACGTTTCATGAATTGAACACTGCAAACCTTCTCTGATGTTTATATACAAATACGCAAAGTCTTAGGAACAAATTGGCGGAATTGATAGAGATATGCTCGCATCACTTACCCGATATTATCGCCATTACAGAAACATGGTATTCATCCCAATTGATTGAGACGGAGATATCCATTTCCAATGTGAATTTGATAAGGAACGATCGAAAGAGAATTGGCGGCGGTGTTGCTCTTTATTATCACAATCGCCTCCAGTATAGTGCAATAGACAACACAGAATTCATCCTATGTTATTTGTAATTCGCATATTATTCTGTGGTTTTTGTAAAGCTATGTGCTTTTTAGACCAATAAATTGAATTGAATTGAATTGAATTTGGTGTTATTTAACGCTGATGTCTGGTGATGTTTGCATGATTGGTGTAGTATACCGGTCTGCTTCTTCTACGGAATCGTACAACGAAAGAATGATTCAAGTGCTTCATGGATTGACTCGCACTCTGCAAGCAAAAATACTTATTATGGGTGATTTTAACCTGCTTATCATTTATCTCAGGGACATTCACTCCCCACGAACGATCGAATACCGATTTGGAGTGGTAGTAGGTTCAGTCCCTTTACACAACCGTGTTTACGAATGCACTCGGATAAGAGTTTCTAACCACCCACCCGTCTTGGATTTTGTGTTAACGTCGGAAGCACAATCTGTCGAAGCTATCTGTTTTCTGTCTCCGCTGGATCTTAGTGACCATTCAGTACTTCTGTTAGACTATGTTTGCAGTACTCAGCAATTACTTGCTGTAAATGTGGTGTTTGTCGGGTAGATAAAATGGCACCGTGTAAATCACTCGGGCAGATTCAGCATTGACACAAGAATCACGTAAGCCCTGACTCGTAATGGGAACTCGCAGACCGTTCCTAAAAGATCCGAATATGAACTTCGTTTTGTTGTCCGTAGCAGAACAAAAAGTGGATATCGCTGAGACGAGCAGCGTGGATGCAGCATAAAGCCAACAATAATTCTACTTCTTGACAACATTTCCATATCTTACGCAACAAACTGACTTCACTTATTCGAGAGGATAATGGAGCGCACCAATTGATGCTGCTTTCAAAAATGGGACGCAACCCTAAGTTACTATTCAAAATCATGAAAGCGAAAGCGAAAGTCAAACCATGTATTTTTGCCGTCCAGAATGGTAAAAATATTCACTGAGACCGCGTTGGAAACCGCAATCTCTCTCGCTAATTATTATTCTAAAGTGTTCATGTCAAACGTCTTAATCGAACGTTTTGAGCATTCAGGCGACTCAGTAATCGGAGCATTGGGCGAAATTTCGATAAATCCTGAGATTGTCGCTAAAAGGAAGCTCTTGCATTCACGTCCGTTACTTAGACATTTCAAAAGCTTTTGACAGACTCAATCACCATTTGCTTGTTCAAAAATTGATACGTTTAGTAATGTGTGAACCGCTCTTCTCATGGTTTTGCTACAACCTGTCAAATCGTCAAGCACGAGTTAGATTAAACGGAGTGCCATCCCCAAAATTCAAATTCACTAGCGGAGACACACAAGGATCTGTGCTAGGCCCGCTTCTTTTACTATTACACATAAACGATTTACCCTCCATTCCAATCAAGATTCAAGATTAAAGAATTTACGGTATAAAAAATCGCGTAGCTGTACAACACCACAGGATATTCGTATAAGGAAAATAAATATGTTGTTGTTGTTGTTGGCCTCCTTCGGTCGATGTCGACCATGGATGTACATCACAAACGCGTGAATGTTCAAGTTTTGCAGCTTTTGAGTGACTAAACAGTCCGATTCGGGAGGAACAATCTCTCCCGCAGCGCTGGCAACGATAGTCAGAACTCGGTCGTATTGCGTTAGTTGCACGTCGGCGGTGTGATCTGCGTTCAGCTGCCAAGAGCTGTATCTGCTCCTCCCCAGCATGCAGACGACGCTTTACACAGTGCCTCCAATGTGAGCGGTCAAGAGCAAGTTCTTCCCAACTCGCCGGGTCAATGCCAAGAGCTTTCATATCTCTTTTGCAAACGTCTTTGAACCGCAAGTGCGGTCTGCCCAATGGTCGACTTCCTAGTTGCAACTCACCATAGAGCAGATCTTTCGGAATACGACCATTTTCCATTCTGTAGACATGACCAAGCCAGCGCAGGCGGCGCTGTCGCAATAGAGTGAACATGCTCTGATAAGGAAAATAAATATATATACAAATAAATTGAGGCATCCAAAATGGTCCTGTTCGAGGATGATATAAAAAAATTGGACGCGAACCAGTTCTCCAAATGGCTATGAGAAACTGCAAGTAAGTAAGTTAGATGCTCCACCTTGGCAAGAATGTTCCTGGGACATATCGATTGAGAAATGAAAACTTGATATAGAGCTCGTTGGTAAAAGACCATGGAGTATGGATTTATGTAGACCTGAATAGCACGGTGCGCTGCAAGAACATAATTCGACAGGCCAGCAGAATGTTAGGTATCTTTCGAAGAATATTTGATGATTCTCGCGTGTAACGTTACCAAGGATAATAAACGTCTATCTTCACCCTACGATGGTGTATGCGGTAGAGATCTGGGCTCCTTGCTTGCGAAAATATATTGCTCTATTTGATGAAATCTATCACAGAGCAACAAAGTTAGTGATGGGTCTTCGCAATGTTCCGTTCACCGAAAGATTGCGACGTCTGGGTCTATGGGTCTTTACCCAAAATAGGATACGGCACGATATTATTCTGATCTGTGGAAATGTGTCTACCAAATTTCATCCACTAAGACACTTGCTTGATTTGTGTGATGGGAATTTGACACGCGGGCAAACCTTACTTACCGAGTTCCCGTATTGATTTTCGGCGCCATTTTTCGCCGTACGTGCAATATTTCTTTGGAATTTCCTACCCCGTGTGGTGGACTCTATTTGCATGGCGATATTTAAAGCGAAATTGGGCATATATATGCAAAAGAACATCATTCGCGAGCCTTACACTTGATATAATCTTCTCCTTTTACACTATTTTATTTTTCAGATATTTATCCATAACGTAATCCTGTGGTGTTGTTAAGTAATTCAATTCAATTCAAAGTAATTCAAAGTTTTAATGGTCCAAAAAGTAAATACTTTACAGTAACCACAGATTAAAAATATAGGGAATTCATAAAAAACAACACAAATCTTTTATACACATGGAAAGTCAGCATGTGTATGCAGGTGCAAGGTTGGGTTTGGTCA
>JACCGJ010005631.1:0-17149 GCA_013407085.1 Atriophallophorus winterbourni
CGTACGAGAGCGTTGCAGCGGACTATCTCCACTTTCCGCTCACATACAACGGCGAAGGCTGCAATGGTTTGGCCACGTCCTCCGAAAGACAGACACAGCACTCCCAAAACTCGTCATCGACCCCAAACCCGTTCGCATCTGGCGTCGGCGGCAAGGTGGTCAAGTGAAAACTTGGCTGTCAACTGTGAAAGAGGATGTAGACACCCTGGGTCTGCGTACCGTCTACGGAGTTCGCAGGTGGGAACGAGAATGGATCACGATCTGCAACCATCTCGCCTCCGATCGACGTGCGTGGGCTGGTGCGATCCGAGACATCAATGAAGCCGGCTAATCCACCCGTGAAGCCAGCCGCACAAAAGTAAAAGTAAGTAAGTAAGCAGACATCTGATCTTAGCACGTTTAAGTGAATTCCCCGTGTACCCAGCTTGGCTCTCGAGTTCACGTTGAACTTAAACTAACATACAGATTCACTTTTCTCTGTTTCCACTGGACTGTAATGGCTGACGAGTCAATCATGCATTCAGATTTTCTTTCAATAAAATGTGTAAAGTGAAAAACTAATGAAATGTACTATTTTATGCCCACCCGTGCTACTTGACTACTAAACGCAACCATTGTATACGTTTTGCCTACCGCGATCAAATCGATGGTTGTACTTACCCTATTTCACTTTGGTATATGCAATTGATTTACACTTGTGACTTTGCTAAAATATGCTTTTAAATCCAACCACCGCAGATCGTTCTTTCCCGTTGTGACTGAGCTGAATATGTAAAACTTCTTCATAATTGTCTGGAATGATTGCTGTGAATGGGCTAATGTGAGAATCATTAACGCTTTCGGAAACAAATTCATTTTAGCAAGCAACCGCTTTATTCATTACCACAACATTAATTCGTACTGAACCTTATCACGGTAGATTCAATCAACCTTATTTAGTGATTAATTTTCAGCCTCGAAACCGTGGATATCATGGCGGACCATTAAATCATTTTTCTATCACAATCATTTTAATTAACACACCTTGGCATTCCCATTAGATATTGTGAACCATTTAATTTATTATTTCATATAATATTTTAGCTAGCATTATTTAATATACTGACATGTATTTCCCTATTCTCCCGTCTGTTTTATCCTAAATTCGTTGGAGGATGTTGCAATAGTTGTTCCAATAAAAATGGCGAGCTCCGTATACATGTATCATACGTGTACATTATCGTTCTGTATTTTTAACAAGATTAATTGTTGATAAGCCACTAATCGTGCGTACCGATTACTTTCGGTTATATGGCACAGATGAGCGTCCATTAATTAAAATGAGCG
This sequence comes from Atriophallophorus winterbourni, assembly GCA_013407085.1. Taxonomy (NCBI): domain Eukaryota; kingdom Metazoa; phylum Platyhelminthes; class Trematoda; order Plagiorchiida; family Microphallidae; genus Atriophallophorus; species Atriophallophorus winterbourni. Next base: position 1,327 of record JACCGJ010005631.1, read on the forward strand.
TTTTTTTAGTTAACTTCTACTGCGTATTATGAAAAGTTTCCGTATCAGAAGATCATTTTTTGTCTTCAAACAATACTTTTCGATAGTTTATCCAGTTATAGTCTTACAATCAGCGCTTACAAGTAAACTTTAGATATAATTGTCGTGTATTTCCTAGGTCATAGGCTGTCTAATTCAATCATTGAAGCACTGAAAAAATCCAGGAACAATCCGGAACTTCCCAACCACCACCAGTTTGGAATGATGAAGTTCTACATTCGCTCAATCATGCAATGTGCGCGTGTCTTTCAGCCATTAAGCGATTCACTCTGAAGTAACCTCAAGTCATTTCATTTAACGGATGAGACTAAATCAGCAATCAAATCGATGAAGTAGAATATCGCCGAGATCACAACCCTAGGACAATATGCGTCCCATCCAATACTATCAATTTTGACGGACACATTCACCGAGTCACTTGAAGCAATGCTGGGCCATGATTGGCTAAGTTTTCCGATATCGTTTTATTCAAAGCGACTGCACCGTGCAAAGACTCGATATAGCACATTTTTGTCGAACTATCAGCAATATATGCAGGGGTCTCATAACTCGCTACATTCTCGAGGGGCGGCAATTTACCTTATCACGGATAGATACTATCCTAGAGAAACGAGACACCTGGGTTTTGTCATTCAATTCACGACTGACATTAGACACACCTCAGGTGTCAAAAATGCATTTGCTGTTGCACTCTTTGTGGGATTTTACTACGAACGCTTGAATTTTTAAAGGTGATTTTCAGCTGTCGACAGCTGATTTGATAGTTTGAAATAAACGATTGATAGACGGGTCGCGTTTCAAATGCTTGATAATTTTTAGTTTCAGAATACAACTATCTCTGGTTTTGCTTTCGCATGTTATTACTAAATCAACGGGATACGGGTTTGGAAATTACTGTTAATAAGGAAATTAATACGCATCACCCTCTATAATAGTTGCGAAATAGTTACCATTCTCCCTCGCTCTCACTGAAATTTTTGCTATGCGAGCCGTCGATTTTGAAACGCATATCTTTGGAACTCATCTCTTGTCATCCGCCCACTACATCGGCCCGGTGGCTGGCGATATCATGTATCGCAAAACGTTCCTGTTCGGCTTATCCCGTTTATGTTCAGGATTTGAATTCTAACGATTCCTAATCCGAGTCTCGTTTGATAGTAGAGCCTCTGGTACAATGAGCGAAGTCAGTGTACAAATTCAGGGGTTAATTATTTCGTAATCTGACGGAAAATTTCTGTGATATGCTTTTCCGTTTTTTATCTAATTGATTACACACCTCTCGTTAAAATGTCATTTTTATAGGGTTTCTAAACGTTTCTACTAAGACTGACTGGTAAGCTTCGATGCGGTTGGCATCTTAGCCGCACTATCTGTAATCGTAGTGCTGAATTTCACTTCCCGAAATAGTGATAATTTGCTCTGAAACACTAAGGTGAATCACGCTGCCTTGGTCAGATTAGTCTCTATTGTTAAAAATTTCTTTTTCTCTCTAAACACTTAATATCAGCATGTATGCGACATTTAGTCTGTGGACATACAAGGACCAAATAGGAGTCTAGAAAACGTTTTAATCACTCTCAAGAATTTGAAAGTTATCTTAAATTCGTCAAGATGAAGTTAATTTTGATGCTTTCGTAGGCGATTTATTGAATCAGAAAAATGAAGCTCATACCCATCACCGAGCACAGTGTCGTCAGATCTAATAATTCAAAAAATGTCCCTGACGTCTCTAGCACATTGATACTGATCGAACGGTTGAATTTCAATTTTGTTTTTTACTCCAATATCATTTTGCAGGTTAGAAAATTTATGCTGATTGGTAGTCATTAGACAACCAATCTACTTTCCAATCTACATAACGCCTGATTCGCAAATACCGTTTGTATCACTCAGCTGTTCAGCCTTCGGCAAATTCACTATACGTAGCGAAGAATCTGGTGGCGGCACGGGATGTAGCGTTGGATTTAGTTTGGCTTCACTAATTAATAAATCATTCTGAAAACTTACCCTCAAATTCAATGTATCCTCGAATTATCGAGAACGGTTCTCCAAATATTTGTTTCCATCTTCTTGGTTGGGTGAGTGTGATAAAACGGCGCCGTGTATTATACAGAACATTATCAATAAACAAAACTGAATCTTGTGTAAACGCGTCCTCACAATTTGTGTGTATATTCGTAAAACACGAATAACAAATGACTATATACAATTTAACACTCACTCACTTTTTTCAAATCTTACACAAATCACGCGTAGTTTTATTGACTCTTAACATACGGTGTCAGTTTAGGTCAAGGCCTCAAAGTTATTCATTGGGCTCGAAAACCTACCATTCGCTGACCGACTAAGTAAAATGAAGCTGACGACACTTACACAAAGGAGACTGCGAGCCGACCTCCTCCTCACATTCAAAATCCTTAACAGTGTTTTTCACCCTTTGGATATACTATTTCACCGACGAACACCCAGCAACAACCGCGGTCGCAACTGCAAGTTTGAAATACCCCACTCCAATCAGAACTGCCGAAAGTATTTTTATTCTGTGCGTATTTGTTTCGCTTGGAATTCCCTGCCAGCCAATTTGGTAAGCTCAAACACTTTTTCTATATTTAAATTAAAACTGGACGATTTCCTGAGAGCCAATACAAATTATGCCCCGAACTATTTATAATCTAATGTTAACAGAATTATTTTGATTTTGAAAGTTTTCTACACACATATACACTTGTACCTATAGTTGAACTGCATGGTTATTGTAAAGTAATTGCTTTTTCAACCATAAATCTTGAATCTTGAAGATGTCTGAGGACTTCATCAAATGGACTTATATGCATGCCATGAGTCAACGTGTGAATGAGTCCACAATGTACCGTCTGGGCTGCTAACATTAGATCCTGAATATCGTATTCTCTTCAAGCGAAGAAATGGTTCGTCAGGAGGATTATCTCACTCCACATGGAAAACGTAATCACGTTGTGATCAGCTTCCAACTAGTACTCAGGTATGACAAACCTCCTCCTAAAACGAGGGGCAATTGCAATCGTATAGAATGGGATGTTGTCTCCAGGGAAGCTAAAATGATCTTGTCTCATTATGCATGTGATGATATAGCAACAAACTGGCAGCTTTAAAACCACTCTCTGTTTATCATGCAAGAAAGTTTTACTCCGTTGGTGTACGTCAAGCAACAAAACAAGCCACAAGGTTGGACACATGCGATTAGAAAACAGGTTCATCGACCCATCAATTTAAATTGGCTGATCAAAAGGAGAGCATCAGGAAGAACTAAGATTTTCAGTAATTGTACACATTACTCCGTAACACATTTATTAAAACAAAGAGTTCACACGGTTGCAGCAGGATTTTAAACAGCGTGATAAAAATGCTTTATTCATGTCCTAGATTAATGAAACCTTGTCACATTTCTTATGATATATTCATTAATTTTAGGCAATGAATTATGATGTCCTAAACCTCAAAGTAATCTACAGGGTGTGTCTGATGTTCTGTGAATATGATGATTATAATGAATATTCAATTAGTTTTGTAAAAACGTTCTTTCGTGCTGATATAATTGCTTGCATTCGTGAATTTTCTGCGCTAAAATTTGGGTTGGTTGTGAACTACTTTTACTTTGTATCTTTGTATTTTGTTCATACACCTTTTGACATTGTATGGTTATTCGTTGTGAGCCATGCATTCTTCATTCGTATTATTGCTATTAAAATATAATTTTCGCGGTTAATATAATTTTGAACCCTCGGACTTTGTCTTCTTCCGTCGTTCCGAAGTTTGTGTACGTCGCTTCGTGTGGGAATTGTGATTAACGGATTCTCGAAAATTTTAGCCTATTCTGCACATCGGATTCCATCACTTTTAGTTTACTGTGTGGATTATCTCGCTATCATTGGTCTTCACCTGATCTGTCATTGGACATTTGCTCTTTTGATATTTTAGCGAATTCATTTTATTATTTGTTGTATATTGTGTAGGGCAGACTTATTTTTTGGTACCTGCACCACATATCCACTTTTTTATTTTGAATCTTTTTGCAACAACTATACAAAGCTTGTTCTCGTCCGTACTTACTACCACATAACGGTAGCCGAGAAAGACATACCTAAAACGGCAGTCAAAACTCCATTTGGCGTATACGAATTTGCTCGAACGACCTTTGCTCTGAAAAATGCTACACAAACATTCCAGCGTTTTATCGACAAAGACCTGCGACGATTTCCTCTCGGGTACGCATACAATGACAAAGTTTTATTAGCCTTGAACTCTCCAGAGGAGCACGCCATACACATTCGTATTGTTTTGGGGCGTTTCGTAAATGACCTGATCAAGAGGAACCTTAGTAAATTCATTTTTGGCACACACACTCAGAATTTTCTCAGTCATCACCTCACTTGATCAGGTATTACACCTCTTCCTGAAAAATTCCGTGCTATTTTCGACTTTCATGTCCAAACAAGGGTAACTAAGTTACGCAGTTTTAAGAGTAAGATCAATTTCTACCTCCGTTCCATTCTGACTGTGCAAAAATAATTGCAACTATATATATGGTATACGAGGATCCAGGTTTAACAATAATCGACCGTTCATCTGTTTAATTAGTAGTGCATCTGACAACTCGTTGCATGGTTATTGTAAAGTAATTGCTTTTTCAACCATAAAATCTTGAATCTTGAATCTTAGCGCAAGTTGATAAGCTAGCAGCATAAATGTAAGTCAGGTTTTACATAATAAATTTTAACCTTGACCTTAGATGCTTGTGCAGGATATCAGAATGAACTAATTGCGATTGAGATCAGTTTGCTCTTATTAAATTAAAAATTATACTTTGAACATGAGATTGAAATTTTTAACCAATATTTATCGTAAGTAATTGAATGGTGCACTTCCTAGAATTGTTCTACTCACTTAAATTAAGTACTAATTATCACCGAATATTTTGTATGAAGTATAAACAGCTACATCGAAAGTTGATGAACATTGGTCGGTTGGCAATACCTAATCGCCGATAAGCACTCGCTTTAGCAGGATTCATTTATGAATTGATTGATTTCACCTAACGTAAAAGAGTTCAGTTGAACGGTGGGTTTGCGACGCGAGCAATACTTCCTTGACAAGATTGTTAGATTGATCAACAAAAGTTTCACACTATTTGATTAAATTTATCTTGCCGGCAGACGCATAACAGCATAGGCTTTTCAAAACATTTGTAATACCTAAAAAGTGAGTTTAAAAATAATAATCATAAAACAAACAGAGCCAAAAAATTCGTGCAAGACGAAGGAAAAATCTTCCGCTTCGCGAAGCGGAATAACTTGGTAAAATTTCGTCCTAATCTCACTGTAAAGTACTATCTCGCGGTAATTAAATCTGTTCATTTTAATAAATATGTACGGATAATGCTAAGTTATAATGAAATGTTATCAATCTCATCTTGTCTCGTGGGATTTCAGTGAACAATGGAACTATCATTCGCTAATAAATTCTCTTGGTAATATTCCGATCAGACATCACTATACTCCGTTGTCGGAAATCTATCCTTTGTGATAATATAATTTATCTAATAGATACATCATTCATTATCTTTTGGCTTGTGTAAGTAATATAAGTGGAGAAATATCCATTTTGTATATTTTAGCAAGTTATACATTTATTATTTCTACTAAGAAATAAAATGTTAGAAATAGACCACTAAGTATTGCTCGAATCGATATCTTGCTTCATAAATCAGATAACATTAGGCACTTTGTATAAAACAATTCAAACAAATTACTTTTCCGTGTTTATTTAATAAATGCAAAATAGAGAGATGAAATTTTATGTACAAGCATATGGCTTTAATTGATGGTCAGTATTTGCTGCGGATGTTATGAACAATGGCAAAAAATCTCGGATATATTGTTAATACATCGGAAATCAGTAAAAAGAATGTGAGTGCTGCTAGTGCTTAAATAATAAAAATATTATGAGCGGTTTCTTGCGAAGGTTAAGATCAGTTGCCAGTTGAGCAAGGTGTATTCATTCCACAGGTTCATCGGCTAGAAGCATCGCTTTCAATTGACTATCTTCCATGCACCCTTTCATGAATTCTTCTCTTGTGAGCACTCCATCCCCATTCTCGTCCATTTTCTCAAAGATTTCCTCGGCTCTTGCCTCTGCACTTAGGTCAGTCGCGTTGGTATCCGTTCCGAGCATAGAATAAATCGCCTAATTTACAAACATGAATAGATTGATGAGTAATCTAACTTTATCGCCCAAAACGTATGATTGGTTAGATTGTGATATTATTGCAAATTCCAATTTTTATGGAATATACGCTTTGAAATGCTCAATTTTCGAAAGCATTATAGTAAATTGCATGTCCGAAATACTTTTGCATTAGATGTATTTGCCTTGGATTATATTCATGTAAAACCTTAATCTTATGGAAATAAATTTCAAAATAACCTCGTAAACAGCTTTTGCTGATTCATCTACATGTTGATGTTGTTTCTGTCACACAACGTCACAATCAATGTAAGATTACTGCGCTGTGTTTTCAGATGAAATATACTTTCCCTGTTCCGCTTACACACTGATCCTGTCTGTTAGTTAGTAAGAGATTGTTTAATAATAGGACATTTAAAAATGGAAATAATTTTCCAATCATCAAGTGAAATAAATGTTGTATCTAAAAAAGCTCATTTGCATGCATTTCCATGAAACACACCTCATGGATATTTGGATCAGGATACGCATGGTAAAAAAAATGCGCTTGTATGTCACTATTGGATTGTTTTGATATGATTATTATTTTGTATTCTTGATCACGCTGTTGTGACTAACATTGCCTGTGATTTTATGGGGTTTGCCTAACATGAATAGGTATATGTGATACTAATTTACATACTGAGCAGATTGCTTAAGTGTCGCAATTACTCTACTAACTAATGTTTGGGAAACATTTTACACCTCGAAGTTGTAAGGAAGTGGATCAAGCATATGCTTTCAATAAGTCTTGTACTGATGCTGCATTATTAAAAAAATTGAGTGCAATCGGTTAAAGTAGTTTTCGGCCAACATTCTAACGCAGAAACTTCGTCAGACAAGGGGTGATAGTTAGGACAGGAAACAGGACGAAATGGCATTCCACTCACCACCCCATGCGCCAAACAAATTATACGAAGCCTAGCGGGTATGCAGTCATGTAGACCAGACCACGATCTTTGATCGATCCGCCTAACAATATGTGAATTCACGTAATCTGATACAAGTGAACACGGTCAAGGTCGGTTGACACTATGGTTCACAGTTCGCGAAATGTGAAAACGCGGCTGGACACGAATCTGGATCGTCTGAATGAGACAGACGTCATAATCACTGTGCCGTTCCGTTCCCAATAATCGGAAATATGGTATAGCAAAGAGCTTGCTTCGGAGGCACTGTGAAAAGCTTCATCTCGAAACTGGATGAGAGCCGATACTACTTTCAACTGCTAAACGTGCATCATGATGTCAGCGTGCCACCGATTGTCAAAGTACTGACTATCGCCGTCGGCGCTGCGGGAGAGATTGGTCCCATCGAATTGGGCAGCTCAGTCATCCGAACCGTTACTCAACATGAAACCAACATTTAATTGAGGTGAATATATAGGGTTGACATTGACCGAATGAGGCCAAAAACATTATCATAGCAATGATCACAATTCAACATAATTCTTGTCATTCTCCAAGAAATTATTATTAGCTATCGATTTTTACTCATTTTTGACTTTTATCCAATCACTTCGGTGCTCAGAGTTATCCTCAAATCAGTGCAGTATGGTAATGCTTACTGCCATTAAGTAACATGATTTTTTGTATCAAAATAAATTGAAGCAATGGATAATATTGAAACAAAATACATGAATTTATTCAGTGCGTCAATACAATGATGTAGATTGGGTCCAACGTTTCTCAAAAACATTTTTCACATAATAAAGGAGAATTAAGTTGGGTCACAATGTTTTGCATATTTTCAACAGATGTGTTAGTTTCTAGTGGTCAAAATGGTTACTATATGAAATCAAAGTATGTATACAAAATATTGAAACGAAGCAACAAACCTATAATTAACAATGTGGACGTTCGCTTCACACAGTGAGTATCAAAATAAAAAAGTTTTCGATGGTTGGTTAAATTATTCTAAAGTATAAATTTAAAATAATATAATAATATAAACATTAAGATATTCTAATTAAAATATATTGATGTAAATAAAATAAATACAATGAAATAAATTTGCTACGAATTGTTCATCATTTAGCAGTAAAATTTGACCCGGGCATTACTTAATAATCGTACTGCCGATCTTTCAATATACAACGTGCCTAGTTCCTACATTTTACACGAGAATAGTAATCTGACGACAGGACACATTTTATGGTTCATTTCATAAAATTATTGCTGTTTTTATGGCTCAGTAATAAAACTGAAATTCCATAAACAAATTATAAATAATTCATTTCGCAAGATCAAATTTAATGAAGTACAAAATTATGTTTTCCGCAATTTTTACAGCAAATGATTTTCGTGAAATGCAAAAATAATTATAAATAATCAAAATAGTGAAATTCCTTGCAGAAAATCCGTCAAAGCTTATAAAGATGTAAACTTTCATCTCACGGTTGTGCGACCATCTGTCAGATCGCGACGCCCGAGTTAAAGTTAACAGAGTGTTATTCCATACGTTCAAAACCCCTAGTGGAGTCCCACAAGGATGTGTTAGGCCCGCTCCTCTTTCTGTTGTACATAAACGATTTACCCCCCCTCATATCGTCCAAAATGGTCCTGTTGGCGGATGATATAAAAATTTGGACGCCGATTAGTTCTGCAGAGGATTGTGAGAAACTACAAATGGATTTGGACACCGTGTCGAATTGGGCGGCCATGAATGGCGTCATTTAACATACAGAAATGTAAGATGCTCCATCTTGGTATGAAATTTCCTTGGACATATCGATTGGGAACTGAAAACCTAGCATGGAGCTCGTTAGAAAAAGATCTTGAAGTGTGGATTAGCGGTTACCTGAAGAGCACAGTGCACTGCCAGAATATATATCGACGGGTCAACAGATTGTTAGGTATCCTTCGAAGAATATTTGGAAGATTCTCTCTGGTAACGTTACCAAGGATAATGAATGTCTACCTTCGCCCTAGGTCAGGGATCCTTGGCTGCGAAAAGTTATTGCTCTCATCGATAAAATCTATCATAGAGCAACAAAGTTAGTTATGGGTCTTCGCAATGTTCCGTATACCGAAAGATTGCGACGTCTGTGTCTATGTGACTTTACCCAAAGGAGGATACGACGCGATATTATTCTGACATATAGAATTGTGTCTACCGAAGGAAATCCACTAAAACACTTGCTTGATGTATGTGATGGAAATGTAACATGCCGACATATCTTATCCGATTACTTTCCAAGATCCCGTATTGATTGTCGGCGCAATTTTTTCGCCGTACGAGCTATATTTCTTTGAAATTCCCTACCCTAACATGTGGTGGACTCTCCTTGCCTGGCGATTTTTGAAGCGAAATTGGACTTGCACTTGCAAACGAACATTATTCGTGAGACTTATATTTGATATTCTCTATTGCTTTTATACTATTGTAATTTTCATGTTTTTATTCATACCGTAATCCTGTGGTGTTGTAAAGTAATAACTTTTTTAACCATAAATTCTTGAATCCTTGAAACCGTAATAATGTATAGGTACGTGATATTGATTTTCACGGTAAATATTAAGACAACCAATTGAATAAATTGAAAGCAACAAAATATTTTTAGAACTTGCTGGAACATTTAATGAAGGCGATGGAATACCCTGTTGGTATATCTCATCAAGCTTAGCAATACAAGCAAAGAAAACAGGAATAAATCTGACCAACATCAGTCAATGAACGAAAATGAATGTCACTACAAAGCCAATAATCAGACAGCAGCTTAAAGACCAGCTACCACGTCAAGCAACTTCAATGTGTGTTGATCAATTCATCTGTTCCTGTGGAGCAGGATACATTGGCCGAACAGGCGGAATCTGCTAAAGCGAATATCTGAACATCAGCCTATTTGGTCAAGCAAAGGCTGTTCTGAGACGGGGACTAGTTCGATTGGAGCTCATCCGATTGACACGGGGCACCGAAAAAATCATGAAAACATACACATCAACCCAAAAAATTAAATAACAACACATCACATTGATTTTTGTTCAGTGACTGATTTTGATCAGATTTTTTTCATTTTCTTACGCTTGTATTCTAAAGCATGGTGAGAAACTTCACAAAGTAATTCTTTCACTTTCATTAAATTTATCGTTGAAAATCTGGAAATTTTTAGTCAATTTTTTAGAATTGCTCAAATCACTTCATCGCCTTTTGATGAAATTAAGCATTAGTTTCAGCAGCATCTTAATGGTTTAAATATGTATAATAATCCACACGTTACCCTCACTCATAACAATCGGTTTGGTGTTGCTTCAGGTCAATTTATGGAGACAGTGGTGTCTGGTTCGGCGAACACTGGAATAGTTTGAAACTAGGTAAACAAACTAGTGTTAAATATGATTTGTACTACCAACAACATTGTAGAATTACAGAACAACAAAGTGAATAGCAGTAAAGCTTATTATGAAAATTATTATGAAAATAAACTTTCTAAAAGTGAAAACAGACTGAGGTCCTAGTAGAAGAAGAAAAAGGCCTAATTCGTTAAAAATGAAATACCGACATGAAAAGGAACCGGTTGATAGAAAATGACCTTTAAACTATGGTTTAACTAAACACCGGTTCATATAGATCGTCTTCCACTGTGAGCATGCAATCCACTTATGGTTTTGTGATAAGCATTTGACCCACAGGCATTCTCTAGTGGTTTGCCATCTGATTGATTGACGTTGATTCAATTATCCTCGAAATGATTTTCCTTGTCTATAACCTATGGCGTGAAGCGTGTACTTGGTCCACGTAACCTTGTTGCCTTCAAATTTAGAGATCAGAATTTACCTCAACAAAATTGAACGAACATAAAAATAGAAATGCATGACAAAATATTGATTGTTTGTTATTACTTTAGCTTCGTTTGTTTATCACCGGGATTGTTTGCTTCATATGTATCAATGATATTGAATTCAAACTTTAGTTACCATTTTATCTTGGAAATAACATTCATAAATTTACATTCAATCAATTTATGCACATCTGCTTGTATCGTGAAAAATTACCGAATAAAACCCCAAACACAGAAAAAAAGACGAGAGGAATTTAAACATAGAAAGTTTTAAGCATAATCATTTCTGGTATCATACTTAATACAACCTGGAACATTTACTCGTTCAAGAAATTTAATGCGATTATATTTGGTCACAGAAATCTTATGGCGTGTGTTTCGATTTCAATCAAAATTGGTAACTGCGAAATAAACAACTGATGCGGTTCTGAGCACGAATCCGCGAGGCCAACATTATTCAGATGTCGGAATCAAAAGTTCAGGTGTTCTATCGATAACTTTCCAATCAACTTAGCCTTCAATGTGCGCAGTGATAAAGATTCACGCAATTAGCTGCACAATACTTTAGGCTATAAGTTTAAAACTCATACGCCCATATGCCGATTGACGAGTACAACCTGTGATGGTATCCAAACAAACATGTTTGTTAAGAAATTTAGCATCAGATATGCTTGATGACATACTTTAATAAGATATAATAACTCACAAACAGCCGTAAACCAAAAGTTGTAAAAATAATCAATGTTAAACATTGATCTCAGTTGTAATGTCAAATATAATTTCTCATTTACACCGAAAATTTTGCTGCATTGGGAGAACTAAACAAGACCACCTTGATCAAGCGCAGTGCAGCACCGGGGACTGTTTGTAATGTTTGGCCAATACTCCAATAAACTCCAGACAAACTCGCACGGCAAAATACTGTTGTTTACATTTGAGTTGCGATTGAAGGACAGTTGGAGTCAATGTGTGAGCTCTTGACTTATGCGAAGCCCATAGGTTAAATCGGCATTGTTTATGGTGATTTGATATATTCAAAATAATGTAAAGCAAAATTATATCCACTCGGAGACGACAACTTCGATAATCGAATACATTCAGGGTTTTGATGCGCTCATTGACAAGATTTGTAGCTTGATTGTATATTCATTGCAAAGCTGCAACATCAAGCTTAAGCCATGGTGACCATTCTTGAATGGCATATTTCATCATGGGTCTGATGTACGTAGTAATTATGCGTCGAATTGTCTGTTTCGAGGACCTACCAAAATTTCTCATAAAGGGTGACAATTTCTGTGATGCTTTGCGATAGACGGAGTTGCGGTGGCGCAACATCCCTAGAGTGTTGCTTATCAACACACCTGATTTCTTTTGTTCCATTTCACACGGAAGGCAACAAGAAAATATTGGAACTCCGCATATTTTCCAAGGTTTAACATATGGCCATTTTCAAAAATTGAAAATGGACGATTTTTATAGACCATGCGTGGAGGTTGTCCAGATCTTTCTGGAGCACTTCGCAGTTTTCAGGCTTATTTATCCTCGACTTCACTTTTATATTGTTTACAAACAGTAGGGTCTTGAAGTTGATCAGAGCCATTCCAACCGACTTCGTCAATGCACCGTCCACAGAGACTTGAACAAGCCGATCAGTCAGGTAATTTTTTAACCAGAATAATAGTCTGCCAGCGATATAACAAGGTTTTAGCTTCTGTATGAAAATAGTGTGGTTTACGCTGTCCAATGCTTTCGATATATCGAGGTAACATACAATAATGTCAGGAGTAACCATTTGTAAAAACTTGTTGTGCTTTCAAGAATAGCCTGTTTTCTTCAAAATAGTTCCTCAGTTTTCTTTCGAGTACTTGGAGACGGTGAAGAAAATGGTAACAGGCTTCTAATTTGTAGGCTTTGAATGCCTTGAAAAATTGGGTCGATTATACAGGACTTCGAGTCCGTCGGTATGACACATTGAGGCAGCAATTCGCGGAATAACTCAGACAGAGGTCCGCATAAATTTTTCGCATAATGCTTGAGTTTATTTGGAGTAATTTTGTTTGAACAGGGGATTTACATGGTTTCAAATATGATAGAGTTTCCAGCACCTCTTCTTCAATAATAGTTAATGTGTCCAATGAGAATGGGGCCAAACTCTTGGATCTAGTTGTATATCCACGATTTCCTTCGGAGAATATACTGTAGCATAATCATTCTCGATTACATCTGCGGTACCAGCTGAGTTGTGGTCATTTCAATGTGGGTCCATAAGGCCGCAACTCCTGGTTTCACTGAACACTGCTCGTTCACAATCGGGTAAAGGATATTCGGATTTCGCACCATTTCAGACAGTATATCAGCAATATCAAAGATTAATCCTCATTCAGTTAAAACAATGAAATATTAATCCACACTAACTAGTAAGACCACCGATTAAAACATCTGATGGTTTAAATTTATTAGACAATACAGACTATGATAGTTGATGCCGCTAATGCTTATTGAACACCCCGCTGAATGAGACCCATTTGATGGTTAGTGGATACGCACTCATTTTTGAGTTAATAGCCAGGAAGTTACCATCAACGCAACTCGGATAAGCTTTCTAATTGTCCATTTCTAGAATAAACAACATGAAACTCGATGGCAGAACTAAACCTGTAGTAATATGTAAGGTTTTAACTTTTGTTAGTAATGTTTTTAAAAACGATATATCACAAAATTTGAAGTAGACGCGATTTCGGATTTCAAATAGATTGTAATGGAAATGCGTGCAAATGAGCAATTGTTCATGATCCTGTGTTTGAAACCTATCTACATGCGTTTGGGCACATGTGATTAAACAGGTTGGTCGTAACAACCTTATCCAACAGTGACATACAAGCGCAACTTGTTTTCCATTCTTTCACTGTACACGGTACACGGATCCTGATTATACTGTCCCTTCCTGATGATTGCAAACAGCACGAAACCGGTCTTTGGTTGTGTGTGATGTAAAAGCAGTCAGATGGGCAAATAGTTTCTATTTATACATTTATTTATTTATACATTTATTAATACATTTTATTAAATTATTTGTGTATTTTCGCAACTTCATGAATTGTCTTCAATGCAAAGTAGGACAATAAAGGAATGCTTGTTATCCAACTGCTCTATCGCCTAATTGGTTAAAAGCTGCATCGGGCAAACTAGTCGTGTTTATTTTCAGTGCTCTCAAATTGTCATTTGTTCAGCATGCTTTCAGACACGGTCAAAGTGAAAAGTTACAAATTTAAATTTGAGTCAATTTCCGGAAATTCATGCCTGACAGCTTAGGCAAATGAGCACAAAATTAATGTTTATATTTCAGCTAAGTTTCGAAGAAAATTCATTGAGAAAAGTTTTATGATTTACGTAAAAAAAGACTGCAATACTAATGATGAAAAATTACGCAACAATAAAAATGCTCGACTGCATGAATTTCCATCACATAACGGTTTCGTATTGTTTGCACCTGATGACGTCGAACAACGAGAAACCTAGTGGGGAATGTAACTGCTCACGATGTGAGCAACACATTACTTTGATCATCCATCAGCGCCTCGAGATCTTGATCAGAAATCCTTTTGTGATTCTGTGTACAAATTAACGTGGTTTGTTGTATGAACCTTAACAAACAGTGGAATTCCATTATAACTTTGATTATCTGTTTGGCTATCTCTTTGGTTATCTGTTATAAGGCTCACTGAACCTAATCTTACTACCTCTGCTCGATAATAGCATACAGCCAGAAAATGGTTTTGTTGTATAAGTGCTGGAATGTGAGTAACACGTTACGTTGGTCATCCATCAGTGCCTCGATCGTTTGACCAGGAATCACTATGCGATTATGTATTCAAACATCGTGGTTCGTTGTACAAACCCTATAAAACAACGGCTTCAATTTCTAACTTTGTTCCTCGATTAATTAGAAGACACGCATAAATGAAACTAGCTTGAATTAATGAAATAAACACATATGATCATCATATGATATTCGTCAGTTCCAAATCTACATGACAGCATCTCGGAACATTAAATCCATAAGTAATGAGTTTATACTACGAGAACTATCTATCGAAAACGAATTAAATATTGCAAGATAAATTTTCAGAACAATAAGATATAAAATGAACAAATTAAAAACTATGTTGAACATACCAAAAGCTGATTTTAAAGAGTGATGTTGAAATACGACTGATGACACTTGTCGAAATTTTTTCGAATGTTGTCACGAAACAGTTTATTTTCATCCGATCGGAGTATTGGATCAGCTTAAGCTGCTAATGTGTTTGCCAAATTTTTCCTTTGAAAAATGCATATCAACTGGAATCGACCGTGATGCAAGTGTGTCGTTTATATATGCTTTCACTGTCATGAACAATATTGAAGCAATGGAAGTTTCGTATGATTGACCTAAATTGGTTTTTTATTCTAAGAGAATTATATGATCTGAGTCTCTGTCACGTGTGTTTAGAAACAACGGATGCGAAATTTTTCCGTCGATTGCAAACAAAGCGAAACGGGACATTCAATAACATTTAATAACATTCAGAATATTTCAAACAGTCAAATTTCGGATATGTATGATTTTCAGTCCGGATTCATAAAACGCACCAATGTTTTGGAATGCATAATCACAAATTACTGCCCGGTTGGCGCTGAAGCCTCAAGATTTATATTCGAAGAAGAAGTTAGCTTCACAATAACCATAGAATGTTTATATAT
>JACCGJ010005632.1:0-13893 GCA_013407085.1 Atriophallophorus winterbourni
TGATTATACATGAAAGTACTAAAAGTTCAAGTTTTATGTTGTGTAATATTGCTTCATATTATTCTGAAATGAATATAAAAGATTGCCGTCAAGTAATTAGTTGCTATCAGTAGTTCGTTCTGTTGAATAAGTCCAGTATAACTTCGTGATCGAGTAAAGATTGCTAAGCACAACTCAGTAGGAGTTGTTATCTGCATCACAAATTGAACATGCTGGCATGCGCGATGTATGTGAATAAACAATTCAATGCACAAAATTGAGTTTTCTCAACATCAGCACAGGCCCTTTCTTTTGAATGAGATATTCATGCATTGTACCAGGATATCATCAGCATTTCGCTTGAATACACAAACGCGTAATCCGGCTACCACATAACGACCGATGGGATGGCTTGTTTCATCGCTACTCTGCGGAAGTACTTTTCGTCGCTCTGACAATTTCGATCATATCTTCGTTGCATCTGCACGGATTTATGCCATTTGAAGAATTCCTAGTATCACTCAACGATATCTTTCGGATTTCATACTTTTCGATCGTGCAAGTCAGCTTACAGTAAAGTTACCACTTTGACGGGAAAAGAACATTTTGTTCACACGTACAAAGTTTTTCCCAGCACCAGTTATCCTACGGATTTTGCAATCCTTGCAAAGACCAGATTAAACTACAAGTTTCGATACCTAATTTCGTGTTTCATCTTCTGTGGTTCACGAATTATCGGAGATTAACTGTTCAATGCCGAAATCTCGCCAACGAAAACAGTCAAATCACCCAACGGACATAACACCGATTATCGGTCAGCCGGCGAGCCCTATACAACCCACAAACATGTGCGAACGTGTCACTAGATCCACTGCCCAGACTAAGAAAAAATCGATCCAGCTGTGACCGTGAGAAGTATTCACGTGACGGCGGCACGGAATGGTCGTGACCTCTGCATCACGTGTTTAGCTCCGTTAAGCGTTGATAATGTTTCGGTTAAATGTACTTTTTGCGGGTTCCACCAACACGCGTCATGTGACGAGAATTTAACTGGCGATTGCGTGAGGCTTGTCAACGATGAGAAACACCATCCGTTTGTTTTGTTTGTACAAGCTGTAGACATTCGAATAAAGACGTCCGCCATAACACTATAGACTTGACTGTAGGGAAGACCCTGATCAATGGAGATAGACCGGTACACCTGGAAAACCCCTTTGCCAAAGGAGAAGTTTTCAATATAGTTTATTGAAAAACGACAACATTGATCCTACACTCAATTCAATCTTTAAACACTATAGTGCCCCTAATAGTGGCGAAATATGCAACAGACCCAAAGAGGGCAGACACCGGAGTCAAAACTAAAACCATCATTATCAAGTGTTGTGTTTAAGAAACCATCTTCAAAACGGGTTTCGCTCAGCATTATCTGTACCAATGTGCCAGAGGCAACTGAGACACTATTCTCGAATAGACAGCAGCATGATTTACCGAAATGGTTGGAACTGTTCACTAGGATGAGTTTAAAAACAATCACTCCGGTTTCAATGAGTCGCTTGACTCGTGCTCCCAAAGCGCCGCACCAAGATAAACCAAGATTGCTCAAGGTAGTGTTGCAAAGTGAAAAAGAACTAGAAGATGTACTTTTATCTGCATACTTGTTGCAAGACGGTGAACAAAACACGCCACGTATCTTTGTTGACATACCCCTGGTCAGAGAACGAGAAAAATCGGCAGTAAATAGGAACACTGGGAAAGTAAACGACCCCGACAGTCGTAGTCTTATAATCCTGAACGTCCCTGAAGCTGCTGATAGTCCAGATACAAAGTGTAACTTCAACCACGATATACAACAATGGAAATTTATAAGTGGCACTATCCGAACGAATAAGACGACTTTTATCAATACCTTTAGGATCCCGACATCACCGAAATACGAAGGTAAAGCTCCGCGCCCTCTAAAACTGACACTGCTGACAGACGGTATGGCTGATGCCATTCCTAAAAATTGGAAGCAATTTCGATACAAATTGCCCCGAGAGAATAAAATTATTCCTAGACGCCTCAAAACCACTGATAACAAGGATGACAGAATGAGTGCTCCGAAAGCAAATAAACTAGATCCTGCAGACAATACACCACTCACAAGCCCAAGTCAAGTCATTTCGATAAGCTCTCCAAAAAACGATTTGTGTCCGACTCATGCCGAGTCGGAAAAGTAGAAACGACTTCAACCCCTCAGCTGTATAGTGTGAACTGGATTGAACTTATGCATATCAACCCTCAATCTTTGCCAAACATATCATAACTTGGAACTAAAACTAGTCTCTCACATTGTCCATCATTGTTAACCCCTAAAACCATAAAGTGTCTCTATACGAACGAGCACTGTCTGAGAAACAAAATACTGGAGCTTGGTACTGTATGTATACAGCACTCACCGGACTTAGTTGCAATTACCGAAACATGGTTTGAAGCTCATTTATCAAACAATGAATTGGCATTGAAAGGAATGTCTCTTCTCCGTCAAGACCGTACGGGACGCGGCGGTGGCGTAGCACTTTACTACAACCAACAGTTATCATGCAGAGAAATTGACGATATTGATCTACGTGTACAGGATACTCTGCGTTGCTCAATTAAGCTGACAACTGGAGATGATTGCATTGTTGGCGTGATTTATCGGACTCCAAGCGCAAGTGACGCGCACAATGTTGAACTACTCCAGAAAATTCGACTTCTGACTGCCAGATTTCAAACGTCACTCCTGGTTATGGGAGACTTCAACCTTCCAAACTTGATGAAGAAAAACGCTCTTTCGACGAATTCGCTCGACGATGCGTTTCAAGAACTGATCTTCGATATTCCTTTTTATAACCACGTCTTTGATAACACTAGATATAGAGATGGTAACATGCCATCCGTCCTGGATCTAATACTAACGAGTGAGGAACATGCCGTCGAAAATCTGAGCTACGAAACTCCATTGGGTTCTAGCGACCACCTGGTCCTCTTATTCGATTATGTTTGTCAAGCCAAAAGAATGAATGACATCAACAAAACAAAACTACAACTGGATATTAGAAGTCTTCACAATGCTCTGCTACTAAGAAATGACCTAATACTGATGTACAACATTATGCACGTCCCTAACCATCCCTTGTCCAAACTTTTCACACGCTCGCCACCCCGTGCCAGTCGAAAACATGAACTTACAGTGCTTATTCCCAATTCAAGACTGAACTGTAGAAGATATTCGTATGCTGTACGTGTAAGCTTCACATGGAACACTCTCCCCTCCATTGTTACACACTCAGCCAACCTGGATATTTTTAAAGCTAATTTGGACAAATACTTGAGAGAAAACCCAAATGTTGATACGATTTACACTACATGAGTTTCTCTGTTATTCTTCTCTTTTATTGTATATAACTCATAACTCCATCCTATGGTTATTGTAAAGCAATTTGTAATGGGATAAAATAAAGCCTTGATTTTGCTACGTTTATCCCGACTTTCACAGCAGTGCTACCAATGCGGTCCAAAAACTTTGCAGCATTTCGGTATTTTCGCTAAAAACAACTACATCATCGGCGTATTCGAAATCGAAGATCCAGAGATCCGTTGAATCTTAAACTCCTTGATAGTCCGTTAATGCCTGGTTCATAATTCAGTCTACGAATTAATTGAACTGACCAGGGGATAAAGGACAACCTTGCCTGACTCATGTGTGTAAATTAAATTCACGAGATTTTTAATCGCAGACGTGAACCCGAGTCCTTGTAGAGTTGTAATAGGCTCTAATTAGACTAACAATTTTCAAAGAGACCCCATCCGATGTCCGATAAACAGCCGGTCTACATAGTCGAACGCAGCGCGGAAATCAATAAAACAAGCTATCGTTTGCTGTTGATAATATGCACGGTGATCCAGAATCCTCGCAAAATAAATATTTGGTCTGCACATCCAACCGCGGGGCAAAAACCAACTTGGTTCACTTTAGTGCGCAGATTTCGTTGAGCGGAGAACCGATAAAGCAGTAGAGTCGTAAACAGTTTAGCTGCGGTATCGATGAGTCTTAATACGAGGTAGTTGAGGCACACAGATTTATCACAACTTTGGGGCAGGGGTTGGATAATAGCATCCTCGAGTCTGATAAGAAAACTTCTGTCTCTCAGATAGAACCAACAAGTTTGTGCAGTGGAGATAATAATGGGTCAGCACAGGCTTTATTAAGTTCAACGGAAATTCCGTCCTCACCTGACGATTTATCGTTTTTCGCTGCAAAACACTTGAAATTTCGTACTCTGATGGCGCATCACATTTGATCGGGTAGCCGCAGCTCTGTACTGGGGCAGTGATTACTGTACTGATAGAAATGTTAAACCGATCTATCTATCTTGTCATTGAGGCCAAATATCAGCTGTCCCAACAAATGTCGAAGGTTGGTGCTAAAGAAGAGAAGAGTAAGAAATTAGCTTTATTCGTATACACAAATTTTCAGCAGTTACAATAATTTCACCCGAAATGTTTTTATAAAAAAGTCGACGAACGGGTCCCGACATAAAGTTACAATTTCTCGACTGAACGATGTCTCTTGTCAGTCATCATAAATATTTTCCACATATTATCCAGTTTATTTGCAAATGCCGTAACCAAAATTTTTGGGTCAAAATAGTTCACAACAATTCTCTTTTTTTCTCGTAATTCGTTCAAAATTGCGAGTCCAAAAATTGGCATCAGTTGATACTAAAAAATGATACATGTGACATACAGATAGCGTTAAAATTTGACAAAAAAGCGGAAAACGTGTGGAAAACTTAATTTTATGCACGGCTGATTTAAACCCCCTTGATAAAACTACAGCGGTTCGAATAAGGCCAAACTGTTTTTTAAAGTCTTTTATGATCGCTGTAGCTTCCATTTGAGATGCAGTTTCCGCCCAGTATAGATAGCAATCCTTACGGGCAGATTTTGTAGCAGCTCTCCTAAGGAGGCGGTAATTATAAGCATCATGCATTCGGGAATCTCTTTCTCGGGCAGAGAGTTTTAAGGTGTTCTGAGAGATCCAGTCTCGCCGGTGGCGAAACGGTACCTAGGATTTTTAATACCGCAATCTGAATAGCGGCATTCAGTCTAGATCAATGTTGTTCAACTGGGGCATCACCTTTATCAAAATGCTCGGCAATATCTCCAATGATATTATTATTACGTTGTTCCGCGTTTCCTAAGACTGTGAAGTTTAAACGCTTTCGATGAGTTTTCATTTGCCCTTTTTTCAGCCTAAGTCGGAGTATTGCACGAACGAGTGTTTGATCGATGTCTGCTGCTTTTTGTTTCGGCTCCACTATAGGACCTACTGAGGACATCCCCTTGCGTGAATAAGGATATAATCTATCTGAATAGACGCTGCGCCATAATTCGAGTACCATGTAATCAAGAGTTTTTCAGAGTGCTGAAATTTAGTGTTGTAGTCACATAAGTGATTGTAGGCCGCAAACTTTCTTTAATAGACTTCCGTTTTCGCATCGCTGCCCTAGGACTAAACTTTTCAAGATTCGGTTCGTCGCAGCATCTGCTGGTCCGGTACCTGCATACCAATCGCCGGCCACAACCAATATGTGATTTGTATTTACACTATTGGTTGGTTATATAAGTAGTCTTTTACATTTTGGTCGGCACATAACCTTGAGGCATACACCATGTGGCTATTGTCTATTTGAATGCTTTTTCAATCATTAACCATAAAAAAATTCACAAGCATATGAAGAAGGGGAAGAAGAAGAAATTGGGTTTACTCGTATACAAGAATTTTCGGCAATTGCAATAATTTCACCACAATGATTTTTTTAAAATGACGAACATGTCCCGATATGATGTTACAATGTGTCGACTGAACGATGTTTCTCGTCCGTTTTGATTGATAACTTCCATATATGATTCAGTTTATTAAAAAATAACATAACCAAACTTTTTGGAACAAAAGTTTCACTACAATTCCCGGTATCTCGTAATTCATTCAAAAGTGCGCATCCAAATTTCAGCTCAGTTGATAAGAAAACATTTAATGAATTTGGCCCACAGATAGAAATAAAACTTAACGAAAAATCGGCTAAAAATGTGGAGAAATTAATTTTATGCACGACTGATTTGAACTCCCCGCAGTTTTCGGCAAATTAACATCGTTTACCAGTTGAAAGAAGGCATCGAATATCGACAGACGCTACAGCAATAACTAGAGACAATGAATGATTTTCATCTATGACTTGACAAAATCCAGTGTAATCAAGGTGGATTATGTGAGTTTGACCATTTAAAAACAACTAAATCTAAAGTAGTGTGTTCCTCAAATCCCCATCCCTTACACACCACTATCGGTTTCTGACTGTTTGCCGTCGACAGGTCGAGACAGTAAGATCAGGTTCAGTGAGCCTTGAAACAGTGGATTAAATTTAAAGAAGGTTATACTTGTATGCCAACTGTCTGAACATCGTGGTTCGTTGTACGAACCCTATATAACAGTTGGCATACAAGTATAGCCTTATTTACCGTTAATCCACTGTTTCAAGGCTCACTGAACCTGATCTTACTGTCTCGACCTGACGACAGCAAACAGACAGAAACCGGTAGTGGTTTGTAAGGGATGGGGATGTGAGCAACACATTACATTGGTCATCCATAAGCGCCTCGAGTGCTTAACCAAGAATCACTTTGTGATTCTGTGTCTGAACATCGTGGTTCATTGTACGAAACCTATGTAACAGTGGCATACAAGTATAACCTTGTTTACCTTTAATCCACTGTTTCAAGGCTCACTGAACCTGATCTTACTGTCTCGACCTGACGACAGCAAACAGACAGAAACCGGTAGTGGTTTGTAAGGGATGGGGATGTGAGCAACACATTACATTGGTCATCCATAAGCGCCTCGAGTGCTTAACCAAGAATCACTTTGTGATTCTGTGTCTGAACATCGTGGTTCGTTGTACGAACCCTATATAACAGTTGGCATACAAGTATAACGTTGTGAACAACTAAATCTCTATTTTATCAAATTTATTTCAGTTGAGTGAATGTGATTTCACTTTGATTCTAATGAATATTCTCCATTCAAGTTCATACGAATATGGTAATCAACGGGTTTCAGATACTTAATGTACGTAAATAACGAAATCTTCAGAGTGGAAACCAGTTCACAATCAGTTATCCGTATACAAAAATAGAGCGAAAGATTTCCATTCCGACATTTCACACAAAGCTCTACGATACAAGCGTGAGAGCATGGAAACAGATATAATCAAAAATTATTAAACAAATATGGCACGTGCAATTACTTATAATGATTTGGTCGATAAAGTTTTGTGGCCAATGCAATGAGAGATCACAGACTAATCATTTCTGGATACAAGTTCTATCGATGGATAATGCTCTCAATCACCTCATCGGTCATGAAGATTTTCCTGCCACTTCTTCGTGTCACGCTTTGGGGAACCTTGCAAGCTACTGAGAACGCCGCCTCAGATATTGCTCAGTGGTCCGTGACAATCGGATGTGAAAGAATCGAATTATTCACCCTTTTCAGAATAACCTTTGCTGAGCCAAATTAAATGAGGTTTATACATCCACTTTGCCAGTTTCCGCCATTTACGACCAATGCTGCCCACTCCACAGCAAGCGAATTAATAAATACACATAGAGATTGGTTGACGGGGTAGCTGGTCTTTGAAATGCAGTCTGATTATTGGTTTGCTAGCAAAGGTAACTCTCACTTTTCCTTGGGTGGACTCCATTTGAACTATTTGTTCAAGCTTGCGAGTCGAGAATTCATTGAAGACGTCGACTCTAAATTGAAGCCGAAGGTCTAAAGTTTTCTTAGATACAGTTGTATTCTTTTTGTATTGCAAGCATGTATTGTTCAAAGAAGCACAGTGGAGACCTCTTTCGACTCAGAAATCTGCGTATCAGTGCAATTTGTTCAGCCAAAATCTCTTTAGAGAAAATTCGATTTGCTAGCTTGATTAGGTCATTCACCGGATTTTGTTTTATCTTCAGATTCAAGATTTGTGGTTGAAAAAGCAATTAACTTTACAATAACCACAGAGTCGAAGTATACGTATCGTAACGTGAGTAACGCGTATTCCACCCGTTTCTTAGATCGACAAGTTCAAAACAACAATTTGGATGTTATACGGTACTGTAATTAGCAACAATTACAACAACAATAGTTATACAAACCTCAACTGTAAAGGAACGTACAGCAAACAGTGGAGCCAAAATACTCCAGAATCAATTATATCAAATGCAAACAAGTTCAATGACGACCTGAGATATAAATAGAATGAAAGGAGTTAACAAAAATGTCGCAATGAGCACAAAGTATGGACAGCTCCAGCGTGTCCGTCTAACGTATGCATAAAGCGGATTAACAAGCTACTTACATAGTGTTTCTTTGGTAAAACGATCTGATGAACTCTGTCAAATTCAAGACATGAGCCCTTTAATCTACCGCCAACGCGACGTATACCATCAAAAATAAACGGACGCAATTTCCTCAAATGTTCTGGCGTTCTTGTAACCTCTAAGCTGCTTTCATTGCAACATAATGGACCGTAGCTCTCATGTTGAATCAGGCGAATAATTTCTAGTTCGACATCCTTTAGTTATTTGACGCTAAGTGCACCTATATGTTGAAACTGCATACGATTTCGACCAACTTTGTTGATGATGTACTGTTTAAATGGGATCAGCCATGCAAAGGACTTTAACAGCTTGATCCAGTCAGAAAAGTTTAGCAGTACGCTGTTTAGTACATTTGTAGGAGAAATCGTCACATTATGACAGGTCTTTAATTCAATAAATTCAGTTCCGCTCTCTGGAATAATTGCGGCCGGCCAATTATCTGGAGTGAGCTGGAGAAATTTTGGGCCATTTCGCCAAAACTTTAACCTTCGCATGTCGGTCGCTCCGCGGGAAGTCAAGTCTGCGGGGTTTAACTCAGTGTTAACATAATGCCACTGGCTCGTTTCCGTGTGATCGTGAATATATGTTAGCCGATTAGCTACGAAGGTCGTGAAACGGCTGTCTTTATTATTTATGTAATACAGGACGGTCATTGAATCCGACCAAAAATTAATGTCTTTGATAAGATCACCAAAGGCCGATTTCAGGAGCAAAGCTATGCGTACTGCAAGAACGGCTGCAGATAACTCCATTCTAGGAATCGAAACCGCCTTTAAGGGGTTAACTCGGGATTTTGAAAACAGAAGGCGAACTAATGATATAACTGCCTCGGCATTCACACGTCCGTACGCAACCGCACCGTAACCAATCTCTGAGGCATCACTGAAAACATGTAGATTTAGGGAAGGTATGCGTCCATCCAATTCGCAAATGGGCCGGGGAAAGCGCATTTCCTTGATTGTCTGCATGCTATTGATCCACTTATCACACTTTAACTGCAAATCCTCACCGATTTCCTCGTCCCAACCTAGCAGTTTTCTGCAAAAAAATGTCGTCCAAATTTCCGTAACAATAAAATTGACACCCAAAATGGCGTCCAAGTTCAAGCAAAATACGAGAGCTCAAAATAACACCGAAATTCAATGACAAAGCAGACAATGGCCGAAACGAACAATTAAAACAAACAATTGACCAAAGGTGTGTAAAGAAAAGATTTACAATAGCAAATTTTTAATAACAAAAGGAATGTTTTTTCATCAAATAAAACAGAAATAAAAATTAACGGCAAATATAATCAAGAAATTTTAGAGTCTGGAAATTGATTCAAAATATAAGGTAAATATGAAGAAAAAAGGAAGAATTTCATAAAGTTGCATCTTACACCTCCGGCCAAATTATTCCTAGGACCTTAACGTCTAAATCCAGAACGGCAAATGACTTTATTTAGTGGCGAGTCACACACGCCACGTCGCATTGCCATCATTTGAAACATGTGGCTTTTTATAGGGAAATAGTTTGCCAGACTAAGACCCACCACGTCCTCCGGTTCTGCCACTCCTAAAGAAGTTAACTAGCCTTCCTCCGCAACACCCTCCAACAAACACACCTTGCGAATATCTCTATCAAACAAACCCTTCGCTGTCTGAATCGTTACCTTCTGCACTAACCCAACTTTGCCTGCGTGCGTTTTCTTGATGACCCCCAGAGGCCATGAGTTTCTCGTAACTTCGTCGGTTATTACAAGCACAACGTCGTCGACTTGGAGGTTTCTTTTTCGGCTCAACCACTTCTGGCGTCCCTGAAGTAATGGCAGATATTCTGTGCACCATCTTTTCCAAAACACGTTCGCTGAATGGATGGATTGTTTCCACTTTATTCTGAACGTGTCAGCGAAAGATACATCTTTCAAATCTCTACCGTTTGATCGATTAAGAAAACAAGTCATTAGGAGAAAGCGTGATGGATTCAATATCTTCTGACGAAACCGGTACTAGAGGTCTACTGTTTACAATCCGTTCAGCTTCAATCAGCGCAGTTGACAATGTTTCATCAGATGGGGTTTGATCTAAGCACATACCCGTTAATGCTCTTCTAATAGACCGAATCAGGTGCTCCGCCTCGATGGCTGGCATAGGGGGATTAAAATGCCATTGTATACCATGCGACAACAATTTGTCTGATATCCTCGAGGTATCAAGTTCAGAAATCCAGCCTTGTAACACTCTATCGGTACCAATAAAGTTGGAACCATTATCCGAATATATATCTTCTGGGCAACCACGTCTACCGATGAAGCGCAGTAGCGCTAACATGAAGGAATCAGTGCTCATTGAATGAGCAACTTCAATATGCACGGCTCTGCACTGCATACAGGTGAATAGATGGCCATAGCGTTTTTCTAATGAGCGGCCACGTTTGACATTGAATGGGCCAAAATAGTCAACGCCCATATTGGCGAACGGAAATGTTCCACTTGATACACGTACGGGTGGTAGATCTGACATGAGTTGACTGCATGCGCTGGCGTTCATTCGTTTGCATGTGAAGCAATATTTGAGCGCCTCTTTAACCGAGGATACAATAGCAAATTTTTAATAACAAAAGGAATGTTTTTTCATGAAATAAAACAGAAATAAAAAATACCGGCAAATATAATCAACAAATTTTAAAGTCTGGAAATTGATTCAAAATATAAGGTAAAGATGAAGAAAAAAGGAAGAATTTCATTAAGTTGCATCTTACAGTTATATCACATACACACACACATATATATATATATATATATATAACCCATGACTGAAATAGTTAATTAGTAGTTGGGGTACAAATATGGGATTATCTTCAAGCAGCTTGTAATTTCACTTTCTTTTCAATTGTATTTTCATTTCGATCTATGCTTGTTTTAATCAACGATTATTCCATAATATACTTTTTCCGCGCGCGTTCTCTTTTGCTTGGTTTCCGTGGTGCTGTATTATTGCGTGTATGCGAATCACGACGGTTAACAGCAAACTTGACTTGTCGCCATATTTTTCAGCTTCGTCAATTATAATTGCCGATCAGCGCGACGCACCGGAGTTTGGAGCTGGAATATATGTGTGTGGATATTTGCATTGGACATTGAATTTTCACTTATCGTGAGTTCGTTCCTTTGTCTGTTTTTACTATAACATTTTCCTGTTATATTTTTACATTATCCACTACAATCTCTCATGCAGTTGTCAAGTTTCGATTTGAATATAGCTAGCCTGTTTGAGTTTGCCAAATCGGCAGTTAATGAATTCCAAACAAAAGACACGCACTGAATAATAAAACCTGTGGCTCCATAACATAAACGGTTCAGAAGTAAAATATCCTTCTGGTGCCGTTGTCTAGGCTTGGACAGCATATTCTAGAACCGGGTGTATATAATTGTTCATCATGAGAGGAAAACAACTCGCAGTAACATACTAAGCACACAAGACGCGCGTTTGTAAACAGGTTCGCATTGTAGATCATTTTTCAGACTACGGGGAATACAGACACCCAGGACCTTTTCTTCCACTGTGTACTCCAGGATTTGGTTGCTGAGCTTGTATGGGTAGGCAAAGTCAGAATGGCGACAAATTTACATGATCTCAGATTCTTGCATATTCAACGGCAGGTTTTTTCGGATGGCCAGTCGTAAAATGCATTCAGGTCGTTTTGCAGCAAAATACAATTATTAACATTGAACCATGCTACTATCGTTTTGTATTGGTAAATTGTTCATGTAGATCAAAAATAATATTGATCGACGCACC
The DNA here is from genome assembly GCA_013407085.1 of Atriophallophorus winterbourni. Taxonomy (NCBI): domain Eukaryota; kingdom Metazoa; phylum Platyhelminthes; class Trematoda; order Plagiorchiida; family Microphallidae; genus Atriophallophorus; species Atriophallophorus winterbourni. The sequence goes on from JACCGJ010005632.1 coordinate 12,219, forward strand.
GATCCTTGTGGAACACCGCAAGTGACATCGATTTGCTTTGATAGTAGACTATCCACTCGAAATCCGATATATCTGTTGCTAAGGTAATCACGAATGCATTCATATTATTTTCCAACAATATTGGGTTTCTGTAGCTTTTTCAAGAGCACATTATGATCGACTCTGACGAAAGCTTCAGAAATATCATGGTAGCATGCATGAATACATCCACCTGCTTCTAAAACACTACTATTCAAATGGCGCTTAAGAAATGTGTATACTACCCAGACTATGTTACTTACTTGCCGAGATTGGCAGTCGATCGAAAAATCAATACTAATTCAAACGGCGAGCAGGTAGCATGTCTGAACTACAGCAGTTGTTGGCAGTTGAAGCACTGAAGTAAGTGAAACAAAAAGAGTTTTACAGTATTTTATTTATTAATGTACCATATTCTTTACTTTACGAATAGGTTTAATAAATCATTTTTGTTCCATCATGTTCCATCAATAAAACGTGCAAGGCAAATTCTCCGTCCAGTAATTTGCTAAATTACTCCGGATTATTCCAGAGTTAAAAATCAGTAAAAATAAATGTTGATTCCCTGTTTAACCCTTAACTGCCTGAATTATGTTTTACAAGGAAATAATTTTTTCTCCTGCATTTTTGTGATGAAACTGCTCTCCTTATATGGGGACAGAAAGTATTTTTAGTTTTTTTATATATTACGGAAAATATAAAAGTGGGACAAATTCGGTACAATCGTCATGTGCTGGCACCTTTTTCATTGATTTCCAACTATAGTCATATGAGACATAAAAGGTAAAAAAAGATTTCTCAATAAAAATTTTTAATGTGAAACACACAAGGTAGAAAAATAGGTTGAATAGATAATAATGTATTTCCTACATGCGTCTAAACTTGCAACAAAATACAAGATTTTGATATATACATTTGATGCTTTCAATGAATTTGGATAAAAACGAACCCAAATTAATGTTACCAATACGAACTTTCTTAGCAGAATCACCTTCAACGAAGCAGCGACGGTATACGACATAACGAAACATCAGCAACACATCAAGGTTATAGTGGATCCTATTCTCACTCAGTTATTGTGATGATTATTGAATTATTCGTTTCCGGAACACTTATAAATTGCTTTAATTCCCTATCTTGTTTTATAAATTTACATTTCAATGGATCAGTTCAGCTTTCAGTCATTAAACAATAATAACATGCTTTACTTATTTCGGCAAATCTATCTAGGTAGAAGTTTAATTTTGCCACTGATTATTGATAAATTTCATTGCCCACATAACGTGAAATCTGTTCAATTCAATTATCTGATACCAGTGAATAAGTGAAACATTTTTAAACCTCAACGTTTATAAACATCATATGGTGTTTCGGAAACGTTCAACCCCCCGAGGCCATATATAACTTTCTTCCTACTAAGTCAGCTCTTTTCAAATTGAGAATTATGTTCCAAACATTTTTCGAAATGTTCAACCGCATATGCGCTCGAAATACACAAAACTCCCAAAAAACGAATGTGTTATGCATTAGAACACCTTGGTTTGCATCTATGCAATTTTGATGCGACCATAACACCATCCAGCCATTTTGCGATCAGACAGTTTTAAGTTATTATTATTATTATTATTATTATTATTATTATTATTATTATTATTAT